>JAZEWT010000022.1:11148928-11166650 GCA_036362905.1 Mordacia mordax
TGGGGGTTACCCGGGCAATTGCGGCTGGATGGGATGCCAGGCGTTACATCGGGAAGTGTCGACGGACCTTCGATAAAAAGAGGTTACGGGGGCAGACCCCCGGTGCAATGGCGTTGTCCGATCGAGATGACCGCCTGAAGCACCGGCTGTGCTCCTCACAAAATTCTGAATTATAGCCGCTCAGCGCTCCTCATCGTCGTGAGCGGAGCTCCTCTGTTGTTGCCGGAGGGCGACCACCTACAACAGCCCGGTAGCGTCTTTCACGAACCTCCCCAGGGGTGGTCTTAGTGATTCTGGGGCCCCAGGCAAAATTCAGTGATGACCCTCCCGTCCCTCCCTCTTCCACATTGATTGAAAACCACTGATTTCTCCCAATACATGTTACAATGATGGACTGCACTCTTAGAAATTGATTTTAGTTTTTTATGTAAACAAAGCACTGAGCAGCAAACAACAATTCGTGTACACGTGACTAATCGTTTGTGGGACAATTGTGGGATTATCTGCTTGCTGAACGTTGCTCGGCCAACAGGCCGGACATGCCCCCCCCCGCACCCCTGCCCGCCCCACAATTAAGACCGCAAGTGACGATAAGAAATTGCAGGGCTGCACCTTTACCCCAATGTCAGTGCAGGAGGCGAGTCAGACAGAAACACTCAAATAGAAGCGCAGAGTCTAAACACGTGTGGCTCACTGCGAGTGGGAGCGTCTCCCAAAACCCTTGCTCGAGCCATCATCATTTACCGCACTTGTTTTCGCGGTAGCAATCAAACTGTCTTGGCTGTGTTATAATTATAACGCGCTCACGACCATTAGGCAGAGAATGACGTTGCAAAGCCGACGACTCACATCGTGTGGTGTTGGCATTAGTGCCCAACGTTACCCTATCTTGGCACCGTTGTGGCTTCAGGAGGGTGGTGCAGTGGTGACGTCTGCGCCTAAAGAGAGAGAGAGAGGCGATTCGATTCCCGCCTCGGGCGCGGTTTCTGTATGCAGTTTGTGTATTCTCTCCCCCTGTTTGTGTGTGGGCTTCCTGCGAGTTCTCCGGTTTCCTTCAACAGCTGCAAAAAAATACTCATTAAATAATTGGACGGTTGATCCGTAAGACAATAGAGATTCACAAGACACCAAAAACCACGAATAACAAACAAGATATGAGGATTAAACTCAAAGGTGGAAGTGAGCTTTAAAATTAACAGTGAGCGTCCTTAAAATGTAGTGCAGGTAACATAAGAGATGGGACTTTTAACATAACGCTCACCGCGACCCTGCACAGGACTAAGCTGTTTCTGACAATGAGATGAGACTTTAACATAACCCTAACTAAACAAGATGAAAGAATTCAAACCCTGCAAACAACTCTTCAGATTTTCATGAAAGAAAGGAGTGCGATTTAAATGTTACGTGAAATTATGGACGGATTCAGTTAAGTTTTCCAACTTCTCCGTTTTCCTCGCACAGATAAAAAAATATTAACGCTCATTAATTCATTGGCTGATCACATCATACGCAGCGCGTTACATATTGTATTCTGATTATTCAGCTCACGGTGTGAGTTTCGCCTCTCATGTATGCGTGACGGGTGAGACAGAATTGTGCTGTAAAGTGATGACATTCAATGTGTATGGCACCTCTCCCCCGGAGGTCATGAGGTATTAGAGGATAGAGAGAGAGAGAAGGGGAAGGAAGACAGGCGATTAACCGGCGCCAACCCTAGTTACTATTCTATTATCGGACGATTCCTGTCCGGGTGTCAGAGCTCTTTATTGACGCGGAGATACTTGTGGCCATATACATGAACACGGTTATGGACATTCAAAAAATGAACACGAACATTTAAGTCATTGCTGTATTCATAATTATATGGGAAATCCCTTTGGCTATCCACTGCTGGATGAAGGCCTTGCCATAGGCTTGCTGCCCACGCTGATCAGTGAGCCATACTTTACCGATTGCTGAGGGTAGAGGGGGAGGGTCAGGACCTGCTGAGTGATCAACTCAGCACCGGCCAGGAATCGAACTCGAGCCTCCTCTTCACCTGTACGTTTGTAACACGATTGCCAAGTCAGAGTTGTCGCGACCAAGACGCGTGCGGTTGAGATTCCAGCTCCACGCGCCTAGGCGGTGTCCGCGAAACGTCGGCGCATTACTGGAATGCCATGAACAAAAACGGTCTCGGCACCGTCGCGTCCTTCAAATAACAAAACAAAAAAGTGAAGGGAAAAAAAAACAACAGCAACAGCCGCTCAAAGTTGGGCAGATTTAATGGCACTCGAACAGATGGGCATTCCGGCAGATGGCTTAACATAAACAAAAAGATTTGGCAACTTGCAAAGAGGGTAACGCAGCACTGCGGACATTTCCATCGACCTTTTACAGCCCACGGACTCGCAGGGTCATAAAAAAAAAGAGAGCGAAAAAGAGACGCTCTCGTTTTATTCACCGATATTTGTTGAAACGTTTCATTTAACTGCACCGGTTCTGACGCCACAACACCAATGAACCGCGGGAGATTTTTACTGGCGTGAAAAGATTTTGAACACGTGCATCTAAAACCCATTTGCAAGGCGTCTGCTAACATCTCCCGTAACTGCAAGGGGAGTAATGTTGTTTATTCTTTTCTTTCTCCAGCGATGCTCTCCGCTGCAGATGTGATTTGTGCCTCGTTCCATTGTCCAGCCGCATGCGGATTATTACTGTGCAACAATCTTCAAAAGTTTGACGTATGTTTGGTGACTCCAAATTAATTAATGTGAGCGGATCCGTTGGTTGAGCAGCGAGTAGCACTGTTGTCTCACAGCAAGAAACTCCCCGGTTCGGTGCCTTTTTTTTGTGTGGACTTTGCAAGGTCACTCTCTTTCCCAGTATCCGCGTGGGTTTTCGTCGGGTACTCCGGTTTCCTCCCACCGTCCAAACACACGCTGCTGCCTAGGTTAATTGGCCTGCTGAGTAAATTGCCCACCCCCCTCCAAAAAAAGGCCCTGCGATGTACTGGCGTCACATCCTGGGTATTTCCGCCTTGCGCCCTCTGTCTGCCTGGATAGGCTCCACACCCCCGCGACCAATAACAGGATTAAGCGGGTACTGATACTAACTGCAATTTTTAATAATAATAATAATATTTGCAGTTAACATCATTGTTAAATGCATTGATGTAGGTTTTCGCAGCTCAATTGTCAAATAATAGTGAAAGTGTATCAACTGCACAAAAATCTACCGCCGTCCCTTGTGGCAAAATGAATTTTCGTTTTTCCAACCATCATCAGTTGGAAGAGCCCAATGAGCATGTTTCCTCTCCTGGATAAGGAACGATTTCATTCTGAAACTACCGGCATTATCATAATAATAATAATTGCACTTTTAGAGCGCTTTTCACCCGAGGGCCACAACGCGCTGCACAGAGCTGCGGAGAGAACGGCAGCGTTATTGTTGCTGATTTTCCCTTCTCTCTCGTTGTTGTTGACGTGCCGTTCTCTCGGCAGGTCTGTGCAACGCTCTGTGAAGCTCGGGTGAAAAGCGCTCTATAAATGCAATTATTATTATGTCAGCAACAACAAGGAAACATGATCGGCAAATCAACAAAAATAACGGGGTTTTTTTTTACCAAATCAACAGAAGCATACATTATACCCGTAGCCCATCTTGGATATGACAGAGGAAGAGTTATTCATCGAGCAGTCGATAAGTAAAGGGCTGTAAATTATAGTTGTTATGTTATTAAATTAAACACCTTGAAATTAAGTCACATACTGGGTAGGTCTGGTATAGGTCAATAAGTTTGAAGGACAATGCATACGTTATCAAAGCTTCCTGTTTGCATATTTCGCCACAAGTATGTGTGGATTTGCAAACTAGGCACTTTGTGAAAAGTGTCTATTTTGGTGTTTTAAGATCTTAACACCCGTATCATTGCCCAAAATGGTAAAAACCTTTTCTACTCTTTACATAATGAGCAGATATTGGATTGAGTTTTTAAATGTGGACAAATCATGCTGAGCCACAATTTCTCACCGCATGTGTTTTTTCTGTTTTCCAGAACACTTCCTGCCTCGGAATTTGCTGACCAAGCGTCTCAAGTTCTGAAAACTGAGTGACAGATCTTCCACCAGCTACAGAGTCACGCCACAACTAATCGTGAGTTTAGTTACTTCCTAATTTCCCATGTTTTTTAAAATTCTCGATTGCACTATCAGCGACATGCAATGGAAACTACAAATCCATTCCGATCTCTCGCGCAACCAGCGCAAACCTTCGTCTTACAAGTGGCCAGCGGAAGTGGATGCAACGGATCTACTCCTGAGATCCGTGAAAAGCGAACTCTGAGCCACACGGAAAGAAGCAGCATTTTCCCAGTCGCTCCGCCACAAACAGTAATTTATCACTTGACCTATTGAACCACTGCTGGTAATTCTCAAAACAGGAATTCGCGTCAAATTAAGTGCGGAACCAGGTTTAAAATAATGATATTGCTGGACAGTGACCAGCGCTAACGGTCTTAACTATGCCTCAGGCAATTATTTGGCCAAGCGATGGCCACAATACAAACAATTCCACATTAGTTTCACAATTGATCAGTCGTGGATACGAGAATGCTTTATGCCCTGTTACAATAAGTCTATTACATTTAAGATGAAAATTTTAAGTCCATTATTGCAACATGCATTGAGTGCATTCAGTGCTTTTTTATAATTGGGGGGATGAGGGGTGGGTCATCATTGAATTGTGGCTGGAGACTCAGGCCCAAAATCGCCCCTGGTCATCAGTGACGAGGCAAAGGCTATCAATTCACTAGAGAACCGATTTTAATCAGAGGATGACTTTCTGAATTCGAACCTAAGTTCTCGAAATTATCGTCACCGAGTCACCAGGCCACCCCTATGCACACGTCATTGTGACCATGTCATTGTGACGTTTAGCCTACTGCACGGCTCTCCAGCCAGTCGATCGCTTCCAACAGGTCCAGCCCAGAGTCTGGAATAGTCGATGCTAACATTTTAATTTACAGAGGGCAGGAAAAGCAGAGATTTTGTGTGTATTGAGGTTGTATTTAAAACGTTGGCAGCCAAGTGTCGTGATTTCAAGCTGCTGGATAGTTTTTATAAGGGGTAAATATCGGCGCACAGGCCTAAGAATAACTGTTTTGCATAGCGTATATGTTTTTTTTAGTAAAGTAGTATTTTAAGGGTAGAGCTTGTCTCGCATTTAGACTTGGGAATGTGATGTGTTTAAAATTGTTGGAGACCAGTGACCTATTGCCGTGTTGATGTCATTGGGTTTAAAACACATTTGAATGTCACCACCCTTTGTCTACCCACTACAGGATGAAGAACACTCCACTCCACATCGATCATAAGAGCCGCGTTGATCATACTTCACCGTAAGGGTCAGTGTAGATTAGCGAAATGTAAACACATAAGAAGACTAAGCCTAATGGGAAGTGTTTCTTTACATCTACAGATGGATAATATCTATTTATATTTAATTGCGGCCTTTGTATATCAATGTGCGTCAAGTTGGCAGGGGGAGGGGGGGAAACGTCCGTTCTTTATGTTAAATCTGACTTTTCAAAGAAAACACCCTCTCCGAACGCCACCGTGGCAGAAACGGCACAAAAGTGCCACCGTCATAATCTCTCCCGTGCTCTCTGAAACCGTCTTTCCAGAAAATTCCGCTTCTTGTTTTCTATACCCATCTCCCTCCGGCACACCCTTCCCAACCCCCACTGCCCCCATCCCACCCCCAGCCCCATCAACACAAAGACAATGGTCCCCCGTATAGCCTTCAGAGACTGTAGGGTCAAGTGCCGTTAGCGACTAGTCGCTTAAAGGTCGACAAGGAAAAAATCGGAGAGGTGGCTGGCACCATGCCCGGCCGCCTTTGTCTCCCTAGTGGAGATTAGGTATTCATTTGAGGCTGAGTCGACCTGGGTGAGACTCAGAACCGGTTTAGAAAATCATCGCTGGCGTCGGCCGCGAGCAGGAATCGAACTTGGGTGGCCAGGTTTGTTGCGCAGCGCGCTAACCGCTGCGCCACCTCTCCTCAGCACCATCATCTCCCAAGCACCCTCCCCCCCACCACCCTCGCCTCCCCCCCACCACCCCCCTCCCCCTTGATCCCCAAGACCCCCCCCAACCATCCTCCACAAGCCCAAATCACACCGGCAGAGCCACGCTGCCCCACCCCAGCTCACAATGGACCTCATGGTCGTCTTTGGGCACGCGTGGAATCACTAAACAACAAACAGCATGCCTCTTTACATCTGTTCTGAATTTGGGGAGGGGGGCGGTGGTTGCCCCCACCCACCTCTTCCTCCTCCCCCCCCTAACCTCTTTGTGAGTCAAACACCCATCGATTATATTTTTTTTCTTGCCGCTGTTCTCCTTAATTAGCCCGGCTAAGTGTATTTCCCCATCAAACCCAATTTATAACACGCAAATGTTTTGTAAGTCTGACAGCTGAAGGCAACCCGTTAAAATGCAATAAGCCTCGGGTCCCCCACGTGCCTCCGTCTCACCAATCGTCGTGTTTTGAAAAATTAAAATGCAAAGCGCCGTTGACACAAGCGCTAATAGGTTGAACTCGTGTATGACATGCGGAAAATATCACTCTTTTTCGTCCATTTATCGATCTGACCCTCTCGTGTATGGAGCAACTTATCTCACTAAAGGACACCGAAGTCTTGCAATAGGATATGTGCTTAATTAGAGCAGCACATGTCCAAATGTGTCAAGTGCTTTTGAAATATACGCTTGAGAGGGAAAAAAAAACCTACGGTCACAAAAATGTTTGACATTTCAAGGCTCTAAGCCTTCATTTGAAGTTTAACGATCAAAATATTTACGCAAACACACAATCGCTTGCGGATTTTCACACAACTTGATTTAACGCGCACGGTCACTGTACCGCATTCCAAAGCTATCCGAGTCGATTAAGCCGCTGCGAGATGACAAAGCCAAGTGGTGTAGCATGACCCAACATCACGGCGTCCGTGAGGCCTTCGTTCACAGCAGCAGCCGCCGGTTTGACGACGGAGCGGCCGCTATGTCTGATGACGATGATGATGGGATGACGATGGGATGACGAAGCAGAAATGAATCCCAACGAGTGGCTGTGACGCTTTAGGATTGGCGTCAAGTGCTCACAAAAACAAGGCCACGGCACAATTAGCTGTTACAGGGCATCCCATTGTGGGCCCGGCTCTGAGCATCCCTTGTCAAGGGGAGGGGAGCCACTAGACACGGGTCATCTTAAGGGTTAACTTTGGGACAGTGCGTTCGAGCATGTGGAAGAAGACAATAGAAAGGGGACACCGGTTGAAGAGAAGGGTAAAGAAACTTCTATTGGATTTTATGTCGTTTTTGCCGGATGGCCCGTTTTGTTCCCAGCTCTCGCATACCCGCTCGTTACGTTTTAAAGCCGTGCTCGTGAGTTGTGCCGTGTTTCTGGCGTTTCGTGTGAGATTAAAAGTGTGCACAATGGCTTTTTAAAAAAAATATATTTATTCACAAAAATGTTTGACTGGGGTGGGTGATGATGGGCGTGACCTTTGACATGACAAGGGGGATCACTTCCTGTGCCATGACCTCCGCCCTTTGGGTTAGATAACCACTTCCTATTGGCCTGCTATGTAACACTTACCAAATGTGAAAATATCCTTGCAATTTGGGAGAAAATAGAGTATATATATATTTAAAGCCATAACGTGTTCGGCGTTTTAAAATCTAACCGTAAATATTTTCATGAACTGAAGGAAATCGCACGAACATTTTGGCATTTACCTCAGATTTGTGAGCAATTGCAGGGCTTTAAACTTTTGAGATAAACGTTGTCTCTATAACGTGTTAGAAATAGCGTCCACCGTTCATTTTGTCAGTGGCAAAACCGTAACGGCAAAGTGAATAAATTTTGGTGCGACGATTCTAATAACATTCACATGGTTTTCAGGTCTTGCTCCACCACCTCCGTTATGTGTGCAATAATCTTATAATGGAAGAAAAAATTGCTCAAGTTTCTGAACGGAAAATTAGTTTCCTGCAAGAAACAAACGACACAAGGAACAAGCCACCATTTAGAATAGCTTAGTGATCCCAATGAACCAAACTCGCGCTGTGCAATTTTACGCTGAGTGAATTCTGTTCTTTTATAAATGACAGCTGTTGCTATATTTTGTGAAAAAATAATTGTCACTTTAACTTATGCCCTGCGGCTCGTGGGGAATTATCTGGCTGAATTTATTAAAAAAAATTGAACTAAAACATGTAAATTATTATTGCGCCATGAGTGTGTTCTTTCGCCGTGTCCACGTGGGTTTTCACCAGGTATTCCGGTTTCCTCTCACCCTCCAAAGACACGCTATCTCCTATGTAAATTGGTCTGCTGAATAAATTGCCTTCCCAAAAAAGTTCCCTGCGATGTACCGGCGTTACATCCCCGTCTTGCGCCCTGTGCCTGCCAGGATAGGCTCCGGCCCCCCATGACCTTGTACAGGATTAAGCAGGTACTGACACTGAACTGAACGTTATAACGAGCGCTGTATTTGTTCAATCGCGGGAGTATTTATTCAAAAAGAGAACGACTTAGATGCGCGAGAAAACTGTTGCGATTCGTGGGGGAAGGCAAGCCCATGATTAGCCGGCGCCAACATTTGCCAGACATTACATCCTATATATCATGGTGTTGGCCAATTCATGAGTGAGGATTGCTCTCCACAGCTGTTCGTTTGGAATAACGTTCTGTGATCGTTCAGTCCGAGCGCCTCAGAAAGCATCGAATGTTGGAGACAAAACGTTGTAAAGTGCGATTAATGAGCGTGGGGGTTTTTTTTAGTTACGGGAGAAAAACGGAGAACCCGCAGGAAACCCGCGCGAAACACGGAGAGAATACACAAACTCCCACACAGAGAGGCGCCCGAGGCTAGTATCAAACTTCCTTGGACAGGACCTTCTTTTCTGCGAGGCGCGGATGTTGCCACTGCGCCACTTTGCCGCCTAATTTTTCACCACGTGCTGGTTGGTGAATAATTAGATGGTGGGCAGCATAGACACGTGAATGGAGAAGCACGCCGTTGAAACAATGGACCTTGCTCCACTGTCACCCTCTGCATCGGCCGACAAGGCTACACTTGAAGTGTGCCAGAGGACGAAACAAGAACATACCAAGTGACCCCGTAAATGTACACATGTGGCGGTTGGCGGTGGCGTGTGACTCATGTTTGAGACGTGATTTTTCACACATGGGAAGCATTTAGCATGGCTTATGTGAGCGCGCACGTGACCAGGTGCTCTCGCCTTGGCTTCGAATGACCGCGTTTGGGTTCAATTTGAAAATTCCACGGCGAAAAAAAAAAATCACCCGCGTTTTTTGCCGCAAACTCAAGATTCAAATTATGGAACGAGCGCAGCAAGAAAAAAACTTGACGCTAATCACACTTGCCTCTCACAATTAAGCTTTCGATTCCACTTAACCGCTTGTCATTTACAAGAAACTTCGGACGCTGAGTTCCATAGATTCGAGAAGAAAATGTTAGGCGAGAGAGGTTGTCCTAAGAAAAAAAAACGCACGTGGCCTCTTTCGTAACTCGTGTTGTTATTTGCAGCTTCATTATTCTTATCTCCTTTGCTCTCTTCTGTCAGCTGTAGGATCGGATGCACATCTTGGTGCTCTTAAAACCAAACAAAAGAGAGATGGGCCGCAGATAAACGGACAGTTTCAGAGGTAGTGGATCCCTGAGCTGGGGAGGGGGTGACAGCAATATGGAGGAAATGTTTGGGCCCTTGTTTGTGTAGTAACACGACTCCCCAGGCCACGGTGTGTGTGTGTGTGTGCGCGCTTCTGTACACGGGCCGGGCCGGATGGCAACACATATTATCTGTGTGCTCAAACTCTCTAAGACCTGTGCGCCCCCTCAGGGAAACAATCTGTGGGATCATTTTTTTTTGCTGACCAGCTGGACAGTCCCGTAATTGAAACCCGCGGAGATTAAGATGATGCTTCAGAGAGCAAGAGAGAGAGAGAGAACGAAAAAAAATACTAAGTGCATCAACTCTGGGACTGATAGGGCCTTGTGGGAAGGTCTTCTGCCAGGCTCAATTCACTTGTATTTTTCTTTGGAATCCCGTCTTTAATTCCCCGTGTATATCGTCTGTCTTGAGAAAATGCGAACAAAAGCTGCGTCGGCCAAAAAAAAGTGTCGCTTGCATTCTAAAGCCTTTCGTTGCCATTGTAAATCATGACGGATAGAATTTCACTGATTTATTTATTTCGTATCATTTTGCTCAACAATAACTGCTTACGCGCAGCCTTCATGAATTGTTGACAACGTGTTGTATTTTTTTCTGTTTGTTTCGATTACGAATGTAATGTTAGCTATAGTGTGTATGCTTAACCAAGTGCTTTGTGCGTGGGTATGTTTTCACTATAAAACCTCTTAGGATTCCGTAATGGGTACATTGATATGTATATATGTATTTAACGTTATAAAACGTTTTCTTTAAAACAGTGGATAACACTCTATCGGTATGCTTTTTAAAATGCCTTTTAGAGCGTTCCCCGCAAGGAAATCTTTAGTAAAGGACGAATTATGTATTCGCTCTGAAAAGAAAACAGAGTTTCCTTTTAGAGATCTACAGAAATTCTAAACTAATTGTAAAAAACCTGCATTCAAATATATGTTTAGACGTGCATATATTTATACAATCAGTACTTGCTGTATGTACGCTCTTGTTCTAGATAACATGATAACACTATCGTCCAAGGCATTTCCCGTGTAATATAAAACCATATCTAAAAATCGTCAGGCGTTTGTAAAACCACTGATCATGCCTCCAACATGGGAGGCGAAACGTCGCAAAAGAGAGGGTGGGAACACTCGACACGGCGATCTCGAAAGTGCAGCTACGGGGAGCAATTCTCAGATAATGTCATATTATTATTAATAATTATTATAAAAACCTACATGGCCTTGAAAGCTGACTATTAAAAACATATCACATTGACTTTCTCACCCTTCAAAACCAAATGTTTTATACGACCAGATTTTAACACAAAACTTCGAAAAATAATTCCTACCAATAATCGTGTTTTTGGGTCTGCTTTCCTTTTAAAAATCTCCAGGTGCAATCGTACGTAGCACTTGATTAATGAAAGTAAAATGTAAAAATGTTAATCATAATAATAATAATTGCATTTAAAGAGCGCTTTTCACCCGAGGGTCACAAAGCGCTGCACAGAGCTGCGGAGAGAACGGCGTGTCAACAACAACGACATATGAACGGAAAATCAGCAACTACACCGTTTTTTTGGGGGGGTTTTATTTGACCTTCAGAATTGAGAAGTTTCCAAAATGAGAGATGTTGCTTCCTTGCAACTACGAAACCTCGTCATAAGCAGACACTTAGATACCCAGTGAGCTTGCAAGCTCTCGGTGTGGGATTCCTGCTATGGGACAGACGTTCAAACCGACCAACGCAACATAAACTCGCAAGGTAAACAAACCCTCAGCAACAATGTGCAAAATCTGAGCTCGCTCTATCTTCTAGAACATCGCAGTGTTCAACAGTTACGTGTGGTCATTGAGCGGAGACGTGGTCCCGAGCGCACTGAGTGTGCCGAGACATGATTTGTGTGACCTGACATTCATTCAGTGGTAAGTGATGTCTAATAACTCTTCTACAATTTATAGCGCGGACGAGACACGGATACGGATGTGTAGCGAGGAAACCACAGGGAGGTGGGGGAGTAGTCAGCCAGAAGGGTCAGCATGCGGCAAACCACCAGACACTCATTCCTATATATTGTGATGTTATCGGCCAACTTATTAATAAGGGGTTTTTTTTTCCTTAGTTGTGGGCGGAAACTGGAAACCCCGGAGGAAACCCACGCAGAGCAGGGGGACAGCATACAAACGACATAAAAGAGACAGAAAGGCACCCGAGGTAGAAATCGAACCGCCTCGGGGCGAACTGTCTGTGCGCGAGGTGAGGAGGTTGTCACCACTGCGTCACGGTGCCCACTAACTCGCAGCCGAACCTCGACAACGCACACCGATTGGTGCGGTGAAGTATTGTTAAAAGTCACTGTTGTGACTGACATGTCACGTGGTGGCCTTCATCCGTGCACTATCTAAGGGACGCACATTGTGCTGTACTGTAACAGAATCAGACATTCTCGGCGCATTTCACCCGAGGGTCACAAAGCGCTGCACAGGGCTGCGGAGAGACGGCACGCCAACAACGATAGAGAATGGAAAATCAGCAACATTTTTTGGGTTTTTTTTTTACAAATCCGAGCTGTGGAGAGAACGACATGTCAATAACATCAAGACAGCTCAACTGAAAGTTAAACAGTAGCGATAAATGATGGGAAACAAAGTCAGCGGAATTTTTTTGTCATTATTTACAACGTGCTGTGGTCAGACACTTGAGAACCCAAAATGTGATCCTGACAAAGTCTCACAACGTAACTCAACACTCACAAGCACACAGTCGGCTTCTTAACTCCAAACTAAAAATTGTCCAAAACGAACAGGGTGTTATGGCTTACTCGCAATGGTCGGATTAGAAATAGTCATCGTGTCACAAACGTTTATTGAACGTTGGGCATTGTACTGATAAACGTTTGCACGGAACGGTGTATGAGAATTGTGTTCAGGCCTGATGATTCCTCCAACGGGAGGTTAAAGGTCGAAGATGAACCGCTCTTAGGTATTGTTCATCTCGATTGACAAACAGCGGCCACAAATTCCACATTTCCACATCAACAATAAAAAACCCCATTAACATTTCCGTAGCCTCATGAGTCACCGAATTTTTTTCATTGTTAATTATCAATTCAAGCTAAACAATCAAAGTCGCCAATTTGCTGGCCCGTGCAAATGCTAGCCCCAAACGGCGTATATTCACAGCCGCACACTAAAAGAGATGGGTGGGGTGACACGTACGTATCCCGGATGTAATGCGGGCTTATTAAATGCGGCCACAGGTGCCACAATGGTTTTAACAGCGGGGGGGGGGGCTCAGGAAATGAGTGTTGTAAACACATCACAGCATCCCGAGAGAGTAATGACTGGCATCAATAGAAGCTCTCGTCCCAGAGTGAGAATACAACCCCCACCACCACCCCCCACCCCCCACCACGCAGAGCCCTGCATGGATTCAATGAAACGCCATCACTCCACCGCCCCATCAAAAACGAGTAATCAAATTTTAGAACCGAGCGGGATGTGTCACAGATATAATTGTGTCCTCTTCGTGTGCAATTCTTGCTATTATATTCGTAGGTAAGAGAGACGGGGTGCCTTTCTGTGTGGAGTTCGCGCGTTCTCCCTCTCTCTCTCCCCCCGTGTCCGAGTGCGTTTTCGCCAGGTACTCCGATTTCCTCCCACCGTCCAAAGAAACGCTGCTGCCTAGGTTAATTGGCCGGCTGAGTAAATTTCCCCCAGCGGCCTGCGATCTACTGACGTTACAGCCTGGGTAAAGTCCCGCCTTGCGCCTTCTGTCTGCCGGGATAGACTCCGGCCCCCTGCGACCCTGTACAGGATGAAGCGAGTATTGATGATGATGAAAAGAGACGGCTGGAGAATCGAATGGATGCGCCCCCCCCGTCCCCTGCTCGACTGTACGCCGAGCGGTGCATGTTTCTGTTTTGGGGGGGCATCATGCGAGAGACAACGGTGGAAATTCCATGTTCCTATGAAAGAGGCACGTCCTTCCGGAAGGCAGATGTTCATTCACACCACCGTATGTGTCAGTGTGTACCGCGTAAATGCATTCCGTGTGTAGAAGCCATTTTCGCAAATGTCTTTTCCACGATGATTTGAATAATCGATTTACATAATGCAATATTAGCGCCGCACAATGTAAATATGCGGATAATACGCACCCCGAACATCTGCATCTCGACGTTAAAACATGAATTAAAGTTATAATAATGACAATTGGCGGCGCGGTGGCCCAGTGGTTAGCGCTGTCGCCTCACAGCAAGAAGGTCCCGGGTTCGAATCTCTCGGCTCGGGTGCCTTTCTGTGTGGAGTTTGCATGCTCTCCCCGTGTCCGCGTGGGTTTTCGCCGGGCACTCCGGTTTCCTCCCACAGTCCAAAAAGCATGCTGCTACATAGGTTGATTGGCTCGCAGGCTAAATTGCCCCGCAGTGCCCGGCGATGGACTGGCGTCCCATCGTCGGTATATCCTTGCCTTGCGCCCTGTGTCTGCCGGGATAGGCTCCGGCTTCACCGTGACCCTGTATAGGACTAAGCGGTTTCAGACAATGAGATGAGATGAGATAATGACAATCGCATTTCTGGTTTTCAAAGCTGTTGTTCTTTTCGCGAAAGCCGTGTCGAGCGCTCCTCGGCTCTCCGTCGCGACATTTCGCCTCCGAGATCTCGTCTCAGATTGCCTGATGACGTGCCGACTGCGAGAGACGAAAGGTTTGCGACGGAGCGAGGCAGATGCCTGTCTTGCAGGTCGTCTCACATCCTCACGCACATTTCCAATAAATAAATAAACAATGTTTCATCGCGAGATAAATACTCAAGCTTGGCCAACGTTGCAACGTGTTGGCGGCATTGTCAGACCTCGAAGTGATGACAGAGAGATATAGATTTTTTTTATTCTTACAGCAGAAAGTACCCAGTGAGCTTGCAAGCTCTAGATGCGAGATTCCTGCGACACAACAGACGTCCAAACTGACCAACGTCTCATCTCATTTCATTGTCTGAAACCGCTTAGTCATAAACAGGGTCACGGTGAAGCCGGAGCCTATCCCGGCAGACACAGGGCGCAAGGCAACGATATACCGACGATGGGACGCCAGTCCATCGCCGGGCACTGCGGGGCAATTTAGCCTGCGAGCCAATCAACCTATGCAGCAGCATGCTTTTTGGACTGTGGGAGGAAACCGGAGTGCCCGGCGAAAACCCACGCGGACACGGGGAGAGCATGCAAACTCCACACAGAAAGGCACCCGAGCCGATAGATTCGAACCCGGGACCATCTTGCTGTGAGGCGACAGCGCTAACCACTGGGCCACCGCGCCGCCCCTGACCAACGTGATAATGGAATAAAACCAAATGGTAATGCCTGTACAGACGTGTCTCACGCAATCCCGAGAGAGACATCCTAAATGTAGAGCTTTTGAAAGGAGTCATCAAGCCGTGACAAACCTCAAACAGCGCATTAATAGAAGTGTATCCCATTAGCCACACAGCATTCTGGGAGTCCATTGTTTCAGCAGCAAGGATACAAGGCACGCAAACGGTTTAGACATAATAATAATTGCACTTCTAGAGGGCTTTTCACTCGAGGGTCACAAAGCGCTGCACAGAGCTGCGGAGAGAACGGCATATCAACATCAGAATATAATGATTTAGGTTTTCACGGCTCCATGCATAATGATTGCTTCTTAAAGCTGCTCTCTCGGGACAGCCGCGTCGATCCTCTCTCCATCTCGCGACGTTTCGCTTCACACGTTCGAGGCATCCTCAGGCGCCTGAGGATGCCTCGAACGTGTGAGAGAGAGCAATCATCAAACATCAAAATAGATCGCTTAAGTAAATAATGATGATAAATCGACGGACGGTTATTAAATAAAAACAAATGCTTAAACACTTAAAGGAAGGAAAAAATGTTCCCGAGCTGGTGCAGGTCGGGAGCGAGCCATCATCCCGGCACGACAACAGTGATCTCTGCATCAACAGACCTAGCCAGAGGACTTGAAAGCCTTACGGAACGAGTGAGTCTTGAGACGAGATTTGAAGGCGCGCATCAAACGCTCATCAGCAGAACCAAGCTCGTCTAAGCCATGTCAAGGACCGGATATGCAAAGGAGATGTATTGTCTTGTTTTTCTTGTATACAGTCGTCGTGTTTTTCTCGAGCCAGCGTGGGTTTTCGCCGGGTACTCTTGCTTCCTCCTACTGTCCAAAGACACACGGCTGCCTAACTTCGTTGGCCTGCTGAGTGAAATTGCCAGAAAAAATATGCCCTGCGATGGTCTCATCCTGGGTATTCCCTCGCCTTGAGCCCTCTGTCGGCCGGGATAGGCTCCGACCCCCCTCGACCCTGTACAGGATTATGCAGGTATTGACAATGAATTAATGAAAAATTGCCTATTAAGCTCCCTACAATGAGAACTAACCACGTGATCACAACATAATCAGACTGTGCAACATCCTGCCACCCTCCGGTGTTAAGAAGCTAATACACATCTTCATCTCCTCACGAATCGATTACCGCAATGCACTGCTCCCTGGCACCCCTGCCTACCTGCGTGCGCAGAATGCGGCTGCTGAAGTCCTCACTCGCACACCCATCCACAATCACATTTCCCCAGTACTGATGTCTCTCCACCGGTTATCAGTTAAATACAAGATTGAATTCAAGAGTCTCCTTCTCACCTACAAGGCTCTCACTTGCACTGCTCCGACACACATCCGAAACCAACTTCAGGCATCCTACTCAACACAACTTCGATCCTCCAATACGGGCAGCTTGCTGCATGTGCCCAGATAACGCCTCCATTCATGGGGTTGACAGAGCCTTCTCGCGCGCCGCTGCCAGACTCTGGAACTCCCTTCCATTGGAGATTCGGTCGGCTGAGTCTCTGAGCATCTTCAAATCTCGTCTCAAGACTCACTTGCTCCGTAAGGCTTTGAAGTGCTCTGGCTAGGACTGTTGATGTGGCTCACTGTTGTCGTGCCGGGATGATGGCTCGCTGCCGACCTGCGTCTTCTCAGGAACATTTATTCCTTCCTTCGTTTGTTTAGCAATTATTTTTTTTACTTTCAATTGAACTGCTCTGATGTTGTTATTGCTGACATGGCATTCTCTCCGCAGCTCAGATTTGTAACTAAATAAAAAAAACGCAACAAATGTTATTGTTGTTGATTTGCCGTTATTTTGTCGTTGTTATTGATCTGCTGTTCCCTCCACAGCTCTGTGCAACGCTTTGTGACCCTCGGGTGAAAAGCTCTCGAGAAGTGAAAATATCATTATTAAATTATATATATTAACGTTTCATCATTGTTTGTTGCACCTGATTCTAAACTTTGCTGAAATGCAAATTGCTTAAGTGTGTTCTCATCTCATCTCATTATCTGAAACCGCTTAATCCTATATAGGGTCACGGTGAAGCCGGAGCCTATCCCGGAAACATAGGGCGTAAGGCAGGAATACACCCGACGACGGGACGCCGGTCCATCGCCGGGCATTGCGGGACAATTTTAGTCTGCGAGCCAATCAACCTATCCAGGAGCATGCTTTTGGACTGTGGGAGGAAACCGGAGTACCCGGCGAAAACCCACGCGGACACGGGGAGGGCATGCAAATTCCACACAGAAAGGCACCGGAGCCGAGAGACTCGAACCCAGGACCTTCTTGCTGTGAGGCGTCAGCGCTAACCACTGCGCCACCGCGCAGCGGTCATTCTCACCCGGGTGAGGTCGCGACCCATCAGTGGACTGCGAGCGCCCCCTAGTGGTCCGTGGAGACCAGACACGAGTGGGGCCTCGAGGTGTTTACTGTCGAGAACCCCTTTGTACGGCGGACGCGTTGCGGTGGGGAGTGGGGGGGGGGTTGCGCGCAAACCATCTGTCGGTAGCAACACCGTACCGACGATGCCTCCAACGTGGGAGACGAAGCGACACAAAGAGAGGGGAAGGAGCACTCGACACGGCTATCCTGAGAGAGGAGCTATGGAGAGCCATGTTCATACATCGGCACGACTGT
>JAZEWT010000022.1:11262637-11273386 GCA_036362905.1 Mordacia mordax
CGACACGGCTATCTCGAAAGAGTTGCCCTTAAGAGCAATTCTCGGCAAGGTTGATTTAAACGTGCTACATTAGCTATATGTTTTGAGGCTTTGGAGTAACACTGTGCTTACGTTCACAGTAAATCAAAACACTTACAATGACTGATTTGAGACACGTGCAGATAATAATAATTGCACTTCTTGAGCGCCTTTCACCCGAGGGTCACAAAGCTCTGCACAGAGCTGCGGAGAGAACGTCATGTCAACAATAACAACAACACATTAAGGGCATATCAACAACAATCACATGTTTTAGGGGGGGGGGAGTTTGTTACAAATCTGAGCTGTGGAGAGAACATGTCGACAACATCAGAGCAGTTCAACTGAAAGTCAAGTAATGGCTATAATTTAGAGAAGGGCACAACATATTTGTTCAACAAACAAGGTAGGTATTAGTGCTTTGAGCAGGCACAGGTTATCAGCGAGCCATCATCCCAGCACGACGACATTTATCCGCATCAACACCCCTAGCCAAAGGACTTGAAAGCCTTACAGAACAAGTGAGATGACGCGGAAAGGCTGTCTTTCAGTTGTAAAGACTGGCGTTCACGCCCACGGAGCTCGCCATGAGGCACTCCCTGGCCCCTGGCCCTTCTTGTCCCTCTGAGATTCAGATGTCTTGGTAGGCAAGCGCGTCACAGTTTGCATCTGACGACACCGCGTGTTGGTTCGCTTCAGATGTGCCTGTGGAAATGCAGTGGTCGAGGCAGAGTTTGTGCATCACGACGGGTTCATACGTTGCAGAAAATCCGCATATCGAGTGAGGTGCTCCTTGAGAGAGGAGAGGCTGCTTACCTGCTTGTGCAGGGTTTAAGCGTTCTGCATATGCGTGGGTTTTCTGCAGCACATCAGTTTCCTTTTTACGTCCACAAAAATAACCTCAAAAGAAAACGGTTGTATGTCCAAACATGAATACTCGTGGCAATCAGCGACGTACATTAATACGAATAACATAGGCGTGCCATTCTAGAGCTGGGATATACGATTATTTGTCACCAGTGACGCTGCTGATAAGCAGTTTGCATAGAACACAATAATATCAAAGGCTGTCCACTTGGAAAGTCTCATCCCTATTTCAACGTGCCGCTGGACGGGAGGTGATGGGTGGACCTTGTTGATATAATCTGCACGTCACGACCGGGCGTGGCTAGCAGGGGTGTCTTTTATTCGCGAGGAGGGATGTAGAGGTATTTGCCCAAATTTTTCTTTTAAAAATATCATCATTGACACATCGCGAGCCAGTAATTTACGAAAAATTCCACCTCTAAATGATCATTCACAATTTGATTGCATCCCGTGATCAATATTAAAAGTCCACACATGTTTTTGGCGACTGTGTTTATCCTGCCCCCCCCCCCCCAACCTTAACTTCCACATGGAATTGAGCAAGCTTAGTTATTGTTAATTATCGTTGAATATCAGACGCCCTTACCCAGGGCTTAGCGAGGAAACCTCAAGAGGCTGGGGGAAGGTCGCCATGCAGTCACCCGGTGTCAACACTGCGTTTTATATATTACGTTATCGGCCAGTTAATCAATGAGTATATTTTTTGTTGTTGTGGGAGGAAACCGGAGAACCCAGAGGAAACCCACGCAGAACAGAGGGAGAGAGCGAGAGAACACACAGACGTAGAAAGGCGCCCCATACGGGAATCGGGCAGCACTTCTTTCTGCGAGGCGCAGACGTTACCGCTGTGTGGGCACCTTGACGCGTGGGAGATGTCATTTAATAATGGGGCTGGTAGCAGATTACGGTGGTCTTTGAAGGCTGTTCATTTGCCCAACATTGAACCCTGAGCTTTGCCGATTGAAATGTTAAAACTAATCTCCATCAACTCCTCTGAAGGCGTTTTTTTTCAGCAGCTGTGTTCTATGGCTCTCTCTTGAACATGCTTTATAATTGCTCTATTGTAATCTCAATTGAGCAACTCGCAAGCTCACTGGGTACTTTCTACGGTGACGACGAACATCTATGGATCTGAGGTCGCATCTGCTTTGAAAAAATATAATATTGTTAAGAGCCGAGACAAACATTGGCTACATCCAGTGTTAAAATAACAGTAACTAACAGTAATAAATAATAATATGTTTATTTCAACGTAAATTCTCATAGTACATACAATGACACAGCACTACATAGCATCGATAGTTGAGTACAGGGTAAATGAATGTAAGTGGATAATAAATAAATAAAACCTGCCATCCCAACAGAAAAAAAAACTGGCTTAATACAACACTGATGATCAATGAGGTTTGAGAACTTAAACTCAAAGGACCGGTGTTATTTTAACTCTGGCCACTTCGTACAGAGGCACAGCTATTGGGCAAAACGGTGGTGTAGGTCTGTGCATTGACAAGCACGTTTGCCTTCCTACAAAGGCGATCGAGCATTGGGAACTGGCAGAGGCGAACGTGACAGGACTGGGATGTAATCGCAGAGTGTGGTCAGGAAGAGTCGGATGCGTCGATAGCTTTGCGAACGACCGACGCGCACCTCCTGAATCGCGCGTCATTGTAAAAAGAGTCATCGGTAACGCGTCGTTGTTTTAAAATGCCACCAGTGGACTTGTCCACGCCATTAAAAATGGTTACACTGCACGTGTCGATTGGAATCGATGTGGCTGGAGAACACCAATCCTAGGGTTGCTGGGCGGAGCTGGCTTCAGGACGATGGAGGGCACCAATACTTGACCGCGCCGCAAGCAACGTCCAAAGTCGTGACCTCCACCCTATAGTGTTAAAGGTGGACGAAGCAGACGAAGAGGACAGGTGGCGATAACCATAAGTTAAAATTCAGCACAAAGTCCGGTCGCCTCCCTACGCTGTTGACAATTTCATTTGAGCAATTTAACCGAGCGACTGTTAATATCATCAGTAACGCATTTGTTTGAAATGATCGCGAGTGAGGTAAAAACCCAATTCCAGACGTTTTATAAAACTGAAAAGTTTAAAAAAACCTCTGTGAGAACACGAGGAGTCATCAGGAGCCACCACGCCACGTACAGTCACCGCTGCTTCCTTCATTGCCGTTCGCTTAATAATTTAGTTTCGTGAAAACATTTATTCGGCAAGTGAGGAAAGGCTACGGCCACGCTCATTCTTGTCAACGTGAGGCCACGTACAGTGCATATGTACGGCCCGTTCGTCAATTGACTGCAAGAACAGGCGTTCCCACGCCTAGCTGGCTGTGAAATGTAACCATACTTCACCACGTGGACTGGAACAGGTTGGGGAGGCGGAGGGGGGGCGTGCTGAAGAGTAGATTTTACTGCACTGCCCTCTGATGCCCACAACACGTACGCCACCTGTCTTTTGCGCACAGCGGTCACCCGTAAAAAAAAACGCTGCCCAGCTTCAAACCTGCTTAACTTCTGAGATCTGATGAGATCGCCGTGCATTGGCAGTGATTTGGTCAGAATGCATAGCCGGCGGTACGGATTTAAATACATTTCCGTGAATGCCGCCCCCCTCGTAAGCTCAAGCAGTCTTCAGACGATCCAGGTGCCCCCTCCTGCCGGCTACGTTTGTGTTAATCCACGGAAGCCTTAATGTGCGTCAGGAACCATCCAGGTCTCCTGCATGGGATGCCCGAGAAAACAAATCTTGAAACTCTTTGATATTTTCCTGCGTAAAACATTAAATCGTTCTTCTTTATTGGACATAAATGTACACATTACCGGTGCCGTATTAATGTAGTCTTTTATGGGTCAGAGCCCAAAATCTTGGACTTTTTAAAAGGACCAACCAACCCAAAACAAGACAAATCCTGTACATTAATTTATGACACTTTAAAGAAAATACCACCGGGAGGAGGCTCCGGGGAAGACCCAGGACACGCTGGAGAGACTATGTCTCTCAGCTGGCCTGGGAACGCCTCGGGGTCCCCCCGGAAGAGCTGGAGGAAGTGTCTGGGGTGAGGGAAGTTTGGGCATCGCTGCTTAGACTGCTGCCCCCGCGACCCGGCACCGGATAAGCGGAAGAAGATGGATGGATGGATGGATAAAGAAAATACCATGATTCATCCTAACGTTTATTTCAATTGAAAGGAACAGGTTTAAAATGTGTATTTCACGTTTTAAAACTAAAACTGACATAACCGAGGTGAATAACAATCGGCATTGGATACTTGGCATGGGTGATGGCAGTGAATCTCTACAGGGAAGGAATTAAATATACACAGAGTGGATCACCAAATCCCAGGACCTCCCTCAATTTTAATATGGCCCAGACCTTTACTCCAACTGGCTCAAACATCGTGGCCTTCATTGTCCTGTGAGCTGATGGATTTGTTATGGCCAGCGGTATCACGATGGCCTACGCTTAAATCCACGCGATGGTGTTGAGCACAAAATCCGGACGACGAGGCCAAACCAGCCAAAAAAAAACCCAGCCTCAACACCTCCATCGTCAGCATCATATTTTCATAGAAAAAAAACATCAGGGCAGAGGTGAAAGTAAGCCGGTGCAATCCCATACTGCGTACGTGTAAGAAAGTGACCGAAGAATTCGGTGCGGTACAGGTGGGCAAAAGGGGGTTGGAATACGACCGTACCGGTGAGGGATTTAAGTTACTTTTACCCCTGATCAAGCGTGACATTCAGTGAGCGTTTTCACTCTGAATAAGGGTCATTCCCCCAATCATCGTCCTGTCCAATACACTATATACAGGGTGCTTTGCCAAACATTGATTTGAATTTTACTACGAGTGCTTTTTGTACGGCACAGATCCCCAGGATGGGGTGTTGTTAGTTGTACTGTATGCTGATCTGCTTAATGTCTGACGGTTCGTTCCACGAGCTTCTTCAGGAAGTGAAAAGCATTAGATGTAGATCCTGTGGTACAACCAGAATAACAACTCGCCTAGATCGCTTAGCTTTCATTTCCTGACTGTTTTAAATCGTCTGTTGCATGTTTGATTTCAGTGCCATTAATGTTTTATTGCAACCGGTTTTATGATTTTTTTTCATCGTGTTCTACACCGCTTTGCGGCCTCTGATAAGGCATTGTTTTCTTTAATCCAATAAATTATTGTTATTATTAATACACGTCGGCAACATTTGGAGATATTTCTTATCGTGGATAGTGCCATTCAGAAATCTGTACACTCGAGAAAGGACGCCATTTTGTTGGTGGGCAGTCATCTAACAACAACTCGCGGTAAAAAATAAAACACACGGAATGCGTTACCAACAGTTACCACGCGGTCCAGACTGCTGCCGAATTATACCGGTAAATTATTAATGGTTCATATCTTTGTCAAGGACACCCCGCCCGGCATATATCCCTTTTATAAGGCGGTGTTGACGATTATGATGGTGGCGAGATGGTTTTCAGTCCGTCCTACCGCATCAGTTCCTCGCTTTTTCATTTGAACGACTTTGAAGCCCGCAGCTGACTCGAGTGATTCCGGACAAACAGGGTCAGCGTTCCAGCGTCCTCACGTGCAAATGAGCATTTGGCGGCGCTTGTCTTGCTGGGCGGTCCTGAGCCGGTAGTGGAAATTTCACATTCCCGTGAAGGGCACTGGTCTCCGCTTCCACTCTTGACTTCACGTGACGGGCCAAGTAAACCCCTGGTCGGGATTTGAAATCACGACCTTCCGAGCGTGAGTTACGCAACCTGCCGTGATGCCTCTCGGAAGGATAAATAATGGGATATTATTATAATGTATACATATATTTAAATCAACACGGGGGTGAATATGTAAGAGGAAGATGGGAACTACCCCCAAAAAATTAAACGGCTCTTTTCTTGTAGATCCGTGACTAGGCTTTGTGTTTCGGACCAGCTGTGTTTGTAGTTTCGTAAAACAAGAAGAAAAACAGACCTTAAATTCAGTCAGGCACTTCATCATCAAACTCTAGTGATGTCACTGCATTCATATCGTGTCAACCTTCACACACGGTCAACCTTCTCCGCTCATTGAGAGCTCACTCCCCTCTGCTGCACCCAGCGGCCCTGAGCCCCCTTCCTCCAGCCACCCGTGCTGCTGACCACCTGCCCATTTCCAAGTGAGACTTAAGACCTGCCTACTCCTGCCTGGCTGTCGCTATAAATTAAACATGCCCTACATTTACGGACACCACTCTCAGATGTCACCAACTGCTACGTGCTATGTAAATCCCAAGAGTTCTTCAAAATCAAATTGTGGTAATTGTGAACGTATGGAGGTGTGGTCGTGGTGACATCACCAGCGTTGTAACGACAGTCACGAGCCGCAGCATTTAAAGTATTTTTCTCTGTTGACGACGAGCAGTAGCTTCGGACCAGGTCGGTAGCACAGCCCAGAGCAAATAACCACTGCTTGCATCCACATAGATAAGAGCCATACGTGTGTTTTTGGTATTTCATCTCCCTTCAGTTGTATCACATCTGAGGCTTAGCTTCATCCACGTCTCTCCGGGTCGGCAACCCGCGAAACATTTCTGCGCTCGGCACGCCACATCCGGCGTACCCATCGCTATGGCTGCAGCTTCGAGTCGCATGCAACCTTCTCTGGTCTGCCAGCGAACCCGGGACGTGGGGAGGGGGGGGGAGAGAAATCGTCCACGGGAACAAAATCGAGCTCTGACCACGTCGTCAAGCAGCCCGTCGCGAATCGGGCCGGAGTTTTGTGTTTGTTTACGGTAGCCCGGGCGAAGAGCAGGGGGCCGACGCGGAAGCATCGTCGGCGGTGAGCGCGGCGCGGGCGTCGTCTGCAAAGTCGTCGGCTGCCCCGTCCCCGCCGGGCAGGGGGGGGCTGTCCCCCCGCAGCCGCTTGAACCGGCGGTCGGGATACTCGCTGTTGTCAAAGGGCAGCCGGTGAACGCACTGCACGTGCGTCTTGAGGTTGCCCTTCTGTGACGCGCTGTAGGGGCAGTGCCGGCAACGGTAGGGGCGCTCTCCTAGTCGGCGGGGGGGGGAGTCGGCGGGGGGGGGGAGACATGAGGAATTACTTTAATTCAGTCGTAAGTTTTTTTTTATTTAAGCCAGCAAATACTACCTGAGCAGATAAGGATTGTAAAAAAATATATATTGTAATCTAAAAACACATGAAGCGAGAGTACTTAGCTCCGTGCAAGCATCTATATTTTCAACTTTCACAATTGATGGTAAATGTTTTAAAGACAAGCACAAACAAGTGTAGTCCACATCTGTAATCAAACTATTTGTTTTTATGTCAGACGAAACCTAAGCGGCATGGGGGAAGAACGCACAAACTCTGCACAGAAAGGCACCCGAGGCAGGAATCGAACCACCTCAGGCAAGAGCTTCTTTCTGGGAGATGCAGATGCTGTCACTGCATAGCAACCCTGCCGCCCCATAAGCCTCCGCTGGACCTGACAACAAGCATGGCCGTTGCGCAAAGTATGCACGGACCGTGCAGAGTGACTGCGGCAACATTGTTATGATTGATGATATTTCATTTCCAGTAAGAGGCGGCGCGGTGGCGCAGTGAGTAGAGCCATCGCCTCGCAGCAAGGAGACTTGTCGTGGGAGGAAACCGAAGAACCCGGAGGAAACCCACACAGAACAGTGGGAGAGAAAACACACAAACTCCACACAGAAAAAAAAAGCACCCAAGACGGGAAGCGAACCGCCTCTGGCAGGACGTTTTTTTTCTATGAGACGCAGATGTTACCGCTGTGCCAATCTGCATGACACATCAACTAGTGGTGTCACTATGACCACGCCGTCATAGGGAAGGACCAGGACCGGTTCCTATAGCCACCACCGGTATCGAACTCGAGTCGCCAGGTTAACGTAGCTGACAGCGGCACTGCTCCCGCACGCGCCGCACGCACACGCACACACGTACGCATTTTATTTACAATAATTTGCCAAATCCAATCAGGAAATCCATTACTTATTCATGCAGAGGCAGTGGCACTCAGGATATCACTTTGTAAATCGCTGCACGCGACACTCTGACCTTGTCAGAGATGATAGTTTCTCATTCCGGTGTTTACATATGCTTGCTGAGTCTATCGCAAAATTGTAGTTTTTGTAAGGAATGTTACGATTTGCACCCATGTGTTTTAAAGAATGTGTATCAAAAGGAATATATATATATATATACATTTTTTTGGTTGGCTTAAGAGAAGGGTAGAATTAAACGATGCAAAACGTCCCGATGTATGTTGGTCATGGCTCAATGCATGTTGGTTCTTTTTCAGAGTTGTTCTTTTGGGAGAGTTGTTTCGAACGCTCCTCCTCTCTCATTCGCGTCATTGCGCCTCCCACGTTGGAGTACTGGTACTGTGTTGGTACTGAGTATCGACACTGGTACTGTGTTGGTACTGAGTCTCGACACTAGTACTGTGTTGGTACTGAGTGTCGACACTGGTACTGTGTTGGTACTGAGTGTCGACACTGGTACTGTGTTGGTACTGAGTGTCGACACTGGTACTGTGTTGGTACTGAGTCTCGACACTGGTACTGTGTTGGTACTGAGTGTCGACACTGGTACTGTGTTGGTACTGAGTTTCGACGCTGGTACTGTGTTGGTACTGAGTGTCGACACTGGTACTGTGTTGGTACTGAGTTCGCGTGCTGGGCACGGCCGAAGACGCCTCGAGTGTGGGTGGCGAGACGTCGCGAAGGAGAGAGGGGGAGCGCCGCTCCACACAGCTATCCCGAAAGAGCGGCTTTGCAAAGCAGTCGTCAGTACGGCAATGTAAGCAAAGGACGACAGATCTCTCGTCTTTACAAGAGAGCAGCGCGCGCATAAACCGAAGACTCCATCTTGCCCTCGTTATTGAAGCCCTGGGTTTAATCAAAAACTGATTACAAGCAGAGGGAAAGAGTGGGACACATTTATGAAGCCATCATAAACTTTCTCTCATCTCTCATCTCATTGTCTGAAACCGCTTAGTCCTAAACAGGGGTCACGGTGAAGCCGGAGCCTATCCCGGCAGACACAGGGCGCAAGGCAAGGATATACCGACGATGGGACGCCAGTCCATCGCCGGGCACTGCGGGGCAATTTAGCCTGCGAGCCAATCAACCTATGTAGCAGTATGCTTTTTGGACTGTGGGACGAAACCGGAGTGCCCGGCGAAAACCCACGCGGACACGGGGAGAGCATGCAAACTCCACACAGAAAGGCACCCGAGCCGAGAGATTCGAACCCGGGACCTTCTTGCTGTGAGGCGACAGCGCTAACCACTGGGCCACCGCGCCACCCTCCATAAACTTTCTCGTCTCTTAAAACGAGTCTAATGTCCTTCTCTTAGAGCAACCAAAAACGAGCAGGAAAATGTATAGCCATGAACTCATTTACACTAAAACCCACCAACTGGCATCGATACATTGATGACACATTCGTTGTATGGCCACACGAAAGACAAAAGCTGGAGGGATTCCTTGGTCACTTAAATTCCATACACCCAAACATCAAGTTCACCATGGAAACAGAACAAAACGGCCAAATCCCGTTCCTGGACGTACTGGTGAAGAGAAACGCAGAGGGGACACTCATCCACACTGTATACAGGAAGACAACACAATACGGACAGGAATTTACACGCGAAGTCTCAACATCACCGGAAACAGAAACTGGGAATACTGCACACATTAGCCCACCAGCCTAAAACAATATCAGATAAACAACATCTAAAACACGAGCGACAACATGTGCAATAAGCACTAGTGAGCAATGGATACACAAAAACCGAAATACAACGTGTCATAAGGAGAGAACCTAGACAGAAAGAGCATGAAAATGAGGAGGATGATACCAAAACCCGTGCTTTCCTGCATATGTGGAAAGCACCACAGACAACATCAGCAAATATCTAGAAAAATATAAAATTAAAACAGTCTTCACAACCTACCAGAAGATACCAGACGTACTCAAATCACCCAAAAACCGACTGCCGTTACAGAGAGAAGATGTATATTGCATTCCTTGCAGCAACTGTGAAGAAGTGTACATCGGTCAAAGAGAAAGAACAATAGCCACATCAAAGAGAACATCAAAGGAATATCAAAAACTCATCTCATTATCTGAAACCGCTTAATCCTATATAGGGTCATGGTGAGCTGGAGCCTATCCCGGAAACACAGGGCGTAAAGCAGGAATACACCCGACGACGGGACGCCAGTCCATCGCCGGGCATTGCGGGACAATTTTAGTCTGCGAGCCAATCAACCTATCCAGGAGCATGTTTTTGGACTGTGGGAGGAAACCGGAGTACCCGGCGAAAACCCACGTGGACACGGGGAGAACATGCAAACTCCACACAGAAAGGCACCCTAGCCGAGAGATTCGAACCCGGGACCTTTTTGCTGTGAGGCGTCAGCGCTAACCACTGGGCCACCGCGCCGCCCCAATATCAAAAACTCACAAACCCAACTGTCAGCGGTCGCAGAACACACTTGCCGGAAGGGTCACCCAATTGATTTTGACAACGTCGACACTTTATGTAAAACTAACCATTATTGGTTGAAACCAATCCGCGAGTCTATTGCAATTGATATAAACAAAAATAATTTCAGTCGTTCTGATAGTTATAAACCAAGTGAGGCTTGGAAACGCATTCTCAAACAACACCCCAACCCACCCCCATTGTATCTTAGCACTCTTGAACACGTGATTGATGATGTCACAACTTCCCCATATAAATGGACCTAGCACCGGACCAGTTTTCTGAGCTGCTTGTCCAGGTTTGGTGCGGGTACCTAATGATGTTGGTTGTAAATTATCAGCAAAACATGGTATTGCATTGTA
>JAZEWT010000022.1:11285434-11303617 GCA_036362905.1 Mordacia mordax
AGGAAACGGAGGGGTGGGGGGGGAGAGAGACAAACAGCGCAAACTCCGCCGTGCAGAACGGCACCCAGAGGGCGGTGAATCGGACCGCATCGAGCGGGGATCGTTCCGGCGCACGGAGGCCGGCGAGCGAGCGTCGAACTGCGGCGCCGTCGCGTTCTCCGCCGCGTAAATACCGGTGTGGGATCGGAGGTGGGTCCGCAGATGACTCGGTTGGCTGAACACCTTGCCGCACTGCTTGCACATGAGGTCTCCCTGCCCGCGCACGTGGCTCTTCATGTAGCCTGCCGGCCAAAGCACGCGCACACGCGGCACACGCGGCGGCGTCAGCCGGGGGTCGGAGCTCCTAGGCCTCACTGGTGCGGTCGCGCCGCAGCCTCACCATTCCCACGTGTGCGCCGCCCTGCGTAACGGGGGAAAACACCGGGGATTCTGAATGACCGACTCGTTCTGGGCTAAAATGTACCCACCTCCCAGGATAGGTGCCTCCTCAACAAAGTGGGACGATCCTGGAAAAATCGGGATAGGTGGCAACCCTACATTGCCACCTCTCTATTTTGAGATATATTTATTTGGATCTGTTCATTGCTTTCTCTTTTAATTGACATGTAATGTGTAGCAATTTTTTTGCTGTGCTGTTCTATTATGCAACACCTTGAGTACCTTTGGATAATAAGTTTCTGATATTGAATTGATTATGATCCAGTTCGTTTTTATTTCAAGCTGGAAGGAACCGTTGAGCTATTGTCCAGCGGGGATATGTAAGCGAGGTACAGCAACTCAAGGCACCGGGGGAAACTTCGTCCTCAAAATTAGCCCCGGCAAATTGTCTTTGGACGGTGGGAGAAAGCCGGAGTACCTGGCAAAAACCCACACGGACACAGGAAGTGCACGCAAACTCCGCACAGACAGATACCCGAGCCGGAAGTCGAACCCAGGATTTTCTTGCTGTGAAGCATCCACACGACTCACTGTGCCACAGTTACTATTACAGGGATATCCGGACACCTCAAAAATGTTTAGAGACTCGCAAACAAACGTCGGCAGATCTGCGCAACAACCCCGCTATTACAACGATGCAGGACGCTTCTTGACCCTACGTGTGAGAATCGCTCTCCGCAGCTGTTATTTTCAGGTTGGCCGCGTCGAGCGCTCCCTCTCCCCATCGCGTCGTCGGGACTTCCCGATGCCTCTGACGCGGGAGGCGAAACGTCGCAAAGGAGACGGAGCCCCCCGACACGGGCACGGGAAGCAATTCTGCAACAATTGCTCTCCGCAGCTCCTCCGTGTGGCTACAAGAAATCCAGCTGGACAGGGACATCCGCTACGTTCAAGTCCCGAACGCCGATAACCCTTAAATGAACAGCAGCCGCACAGTTGACTCAGCGCTGAGTCAGCGGCCGGTGGTTGCGGAGATTGGTTTCATTAAGCAACTCAGAGCGAAGTAGAACTCGCGTTGTCCATGACGAAGGGGGGAGCGAACTTTGTGGATCCTCTCTGCAATAAAACCAATCGGGGCGGCACGGTGTCTGCATGCAGCGGTAACATCCGCACCAAACAGAACGAAAGTCCAGCCCTCGGCGGTTCGATTTGCGCCTCAGGTGCTTTTCAGGTATGTGGAGTTTGTGTGTTCTCTCCCCCTGTTCTGCATGCATTTCCTCCGGATTCTCATTCCTTGGCTGATACCGTAACATATAGGGACGTCAGTGTCTGGCGGATTGGCGCCGGCTGTCCGTTTGGCTGCCTGCCCCCCTCCTACATCGTTCTACCTTGGTTCGTATCAGTTCTGCTCTGGCGCACAGACAACGGGCTTCAAGGCCAGGATTTCAACATCAGATTTGGACATCGTTCGAGAACTTAAAACAAAATCCCCAGGCAGTTAGCAAAAGATCCGCCGGCATCGCAGGCAAATTACCAACTGTGGGTGATGATATTCCCCGCAACAATAACAAGGGCTTCTTGTAAACATGCAATTTCCCCCATAATGTAGCCGGCTTTTACACAGCAATGCAAATAAAAATTAAATAAAAACAGAATTTCCGGGGCTTTCATCATGATAGGTCCCGGCTTTAAATGCTCTTTCAAACTTCAACACTTAAACACTATCTGGAGGTAGATTTTACAAACAAAGTGAGTGGTTTAAAATGACTCAAAAAATATATATATACACTGGGCAGTTGAGGCTATTAAAGGGTTTAAATAATAAATGTTTGTTTTTTTACATATATGAAAAAGAAATACTGTTGAGTTTATTTTTGAAAATCAATTACTTGTTCGCACAGCAAGACCCCACGTAGGAGAGGAACAAAATTCCAACAGTGCAATTAGACTTTTTGTTGTCTTGGATATGTGTCCTGATTGTTATGATGCACCGTTGCGCACTGTCTCTCCGTCGTGCCATTCGGCAGCTTCTTGGCGAACCCCCCCCCACCGCCCCGTCGGACACGGCGGCAAACGGCTCGATCCGAGGAATCGCGGTGCGGCAAGACGAAACCCACGCGACCAACGCCGCCCCCACCGTTTGTGGCGTCGCTCCTCCAGTTGATGCCGGACACTCCGAGCCGGCCCCCGTAAAGAGACAGCAGCTGCCCGGCCGAGCCGACGGCCGGCGAGCGGGCGTGCGACGGCACCGGGCGGCCCGGGGCTCCGTCGCGCTCGTCCCCCGCCCTGCCGCACGGCACGCCGCAGCGCCGCTCCGCCGGGAAGCTGCCGCCGACGGGGCCCTCCGTGCGGCCCGGCGACCTCGGGCGATCCGCGGCCGCCCCGGCTCGCCTCTGCTGCCGCTGCCCATCCGAGATCGATCCCGCGGCCCAGAACGCCGCAGCGGCATCGCACTCGCCGGGCTGACGGCCGTGGCGCAGCGGGCCGTCCTGCGACTCCGCGGAGAGGCCGGAAGACGACGACGATGACGACGACGGCGACACATCGGTGCCGGAGGCCTCCCCGCGCGACGCCCCGTCGCCCGGAAGCTTGAGCGATGCGGCGTTCGCATGCGCCTTCTTTGACAGGTCCAGTGGCTCCGTCTGCAGCCCGTTGGGTGCCGTTAGCCTGCCGCTGCCACCGCCGCCGTGCGTGCCGCCGCCCTCCGCCGCGGCGCCACAGGCCTTGCCGTGCGCGCCGCCGTCGCCCGCCTGCGCGCCCTCGCACTGCGGCGACTCCGCGTCCGCCCCCACGGGCCCGCGATTGCGCGGCTTCTCTCCGTCATCGGTGGCCCGCGCCGCGGAACAGTTTGGTGGTGGGGCGGGCCCCATCGCCGCGCACGCCGCCTTCCTGTTGCCGTACGCAGCGAGCTTGGAGTTCTGCAGCATCTGGTAGAACTTGGTGACCGAATCCAGCCCGTTGCCGACAAGTCCGCGGTACGCCTGCGCCAGGTTGGACAGGATGACACTCTGGAAGATCTCGGGCGAGCTGAAGATCAGCTTGGTGAGCGCACCGTGCTCTGAGAGTGAACGCGACGACGCGTCGCGCTCCTCGCCCTCGCGGCGGATTTCTGCGCCGCCGCCGCCGGCGGCCTGCGTTTGCGCCACCGCCGGGCCCGCGCTCTTGGAATGGCCACCGCCGCCACCGCCGACAAAGCCCCGTGCGAGGTTCTGGAGCTGACTGGGCCGAGGAACAAATGACGCCGGTTTTCCCGAGTTGGCATCTGTGGAATTCGAAGACAGAGGTGGTGGTAACTGTGTGTCCACCGTCACCGTCGTCGACGGCGGCGGTGGCGGCGGTGGCGGCGGTGGCGGCGGCGGCAGAGGCGGCGGAGGAGGTGGCTGCTGCGCAGGTTTTGCGTCGTCGTAGTCGGCGGCAGCGTCGGGGCTGGCGCTGCACGGTGCTGACGGGTGGTGTCGCTCCAGGTGGTACTTGAGGGACGAGGGCTGCGTCCCCGCGTACACGCAGTGTGGGCACTTGTACGGCTTCTCGCCTGTTCCTCACAAACGTCCAGGGTGGCAGCACAGGGCCCAGGTTATTAAAAGTTCAAGGCGTGCGTTTGCGTTGCCAGTTTAAACGGCGGCCGCTATCCATGTTGACCCGGGATTGCCGGTTGCCCCCCCCCCCCACTCACCGCCCAAGTGTTGGAGAGCGATTTTAAGGGAGCTTGCGCTGCCTGATGCCAACTTTATTCAGTGGGTCTTCAGATCACTGCTCATTTGAAACCTCCACCCAAACCTGTTCAACAAGAACGACCCCAGCACGAGTGCTGGGCTCCAGACCTGTTCACCAATGGAGACCCTAGCAGGAGTACTAGAGTCCAGGTGACACAGCTCAGTGGTCCGTGAAGCATGCAAACCCTTCTGCCACGATACGTTATGATCCTTGAGGAGGGACAGAGCATAAGTTCAAGGTGCAGCCCTGTTATTGCTGGCTCATGACCATGCAGCCGGTGAGCTCTGGATGGCCTCTCTAAAGAGGTATTTTCGTGAAAGAGGTGGAAGTACCCACACTTTACCACACCACCCGCGACCTGCCAATCAACGGACTGTATGATATCCGTACTGCTGGGAGGCAGAGGAAAGGGGATTTAAAAATCCATTCCCATTGTGAGAATCACTCCCCCGTATCTGTTCTTTTGTGATAGCCGCGACGAGCGTCGCTCCTCTCCTGTCCACGACCTCTCGAATCATCAGGCCGTGCCTCCAACGTGGAAGAGGCGAAACGGTGCAAACGACGGAGCGCTCGGCATGGCTATCCTGAAGGAACAGCTCTGGAGAGCGATTTTCATCGCACATAGCGCCATCAAAAACCTACACATTCCCACTGTGCCAGGTGGCTTATTAAACTGGAGACGAGTGTTTGACCAATCACCGCACCACACTGCATCATCGCACTGCACTGCATCGTTGCAGCCAATAATGGTAACATCCCGATCACGTGACGCTGAGTACGCAATCGTCTCTGTACATTTCAATAATTTATTCCTTTAAAAGTGCCACATTTTTCCTACTTTCATCGGCAATTATTATTTTCGCCGCAATTAGCGTAGCCGTTAAGATACACCTGGGTAGCTTGTATTACGTTCTTCTCTAAATTATAGCCATTATTTGACTTTCAGTTGAAATGTTTTGATGTTGTCGTTGTTGACACACCATTCTCTCCACAGCTCTGTGCAGCGCTTTGTGACCCTCGGGTGGAAAGCCCTCTAGAAGTGTAGTTATTATTATTATTATTGTTCGCCTCGGTGCGACGCGAAGGCGACCGTGAAGAGACGAGCGCCGCCGCTAAGACGATGTCGGTTTTCGCGTCTCCGTGAAGAACTCGTGGCGGCGCCTCCGAAATTGGGAGGCGAAACGTGGAGAAGGAGTCTCAGCGCTGGGCTGCCGGAGCGCCGAGCCGACCGCGCCGCCGCGGGTTTTTACAAAACGGCGATCGGTATTCTCGTGCCGCCTCGCCGCGAGAACGCCATCGAGCGCAACGCGCCGCCGTCGTGTTTAGAGCGGATGTAAGAGCGCCGCCGCCTTCCGCGCGCGCTAAGAGGACGACTGAAGCGATGTTGGGTGCAGCTCTGTTCTGTCGGGGGATACATTTCCCGTCGGCCGACCTCTGACACGGAGGGCTGCTCTGGCAGACGGGAGCTCCCGAGCAGATCGCTCGTCTCCACAATGCGACACCGATTACGTGATCGCGGGTAAAAAAAAAAATTCAGTTGAAAGGACGGAGATTTGATGATAGCTTCGAAAAGCTGCTCTCTCGGGACAGCCGCGTCGATCGCTTCCTCTCTCCACTTCGCGACGTTTCGCCTCACACGTTAGAGGCCTGAGGATGCCTCTAACGCTTTTAGAAGCAAACGTCATGCATCGAGCCGTGAAAACCTACATGATTACATGGACGGAGATTTGTTTTTTTTCCTCCCCTTTAAGTTGGACTGCAGCAAGAGGTGTAAGTAAGCCGGTACGGTGCAGTGGCGTGGTGAGTGGCGCTGCTGCCTCATAGCACGAAGGTTCCGGGTTCGATTACCGACTCCACTGCCTTTCCGTGTGAAGTTTGCGTGGTCTCTCCCCCCAGGCATCTTGTGAATTTTCGCCGGGTATTCCAGTTTTCTGCCACAGTCCAAAGGTACGCTGCTTCTGTCCGTGTTAATTGTCCTGCTGAGTAAATTGTCCCCAGTGCTCTGCAACGGGCTGATGTTCCATCCTGGCATAGCCCTACCTAACGGCCCGTGCCTGCCGAGATAGGCTCCGACTAACCATGACCCTCTACAGGATTAAGTGGGGACCAGTAATCCATGAATGAATGAATGCTCTGAAGCACAGTAGCACAGCCAGAGAAAAGATAACATACATCGTAGAACAATAATATAATAATACTATTCGCATTTCTAAAGCTCCTTAAACCCGTGGGTCACAAAGCACTGCACAGAGCTATGGAGATAACGGCATGTCAACAACACCATCCTGATAGATCACAAAAGTAAAATAATGACCCTAAATCAATGGACATCAAATAAAAGAAATAAATTAATTGTGAAACATATAAAGGACAGCAGAAGTATTCCCGAGCAAGCACAGGTCACCATCAGGCCATCATCCAAGCACACAACAGTGAACAATATCAACAGTTCCAGCCAGAGGACTTGAAGGCCTTACAGAACAAGTGGATCTTGAGACGGGATTTGAAGGTCCCCAGAGACTACAGCTGCCTACATGGACTGCGCAGGCTGTCGATTCCACGTTAATTGAATTTGCACAGTGAGAACTACTTTAACGCATTAAAGGATCGATCGAGCCCTGCAACAAGAGCCTTTGCGCGGGATGGATCTTTCGAGCGATAATTGTGTCAATGCCTTGTGTTAGGAGTGGGCGGTAAAGGAATGCTTTTGACCAAAATGTTGTTGCTGTTGATTTTCCATTCTGGTGCCGTTGTTGTTGACGTACCTGCCGTTCTCTCCGCAGCTCTGTGAAGCGCTTTGTGACCCTCGGGTGAAAAGCGCTCTTTAAATGCAATTATTATTAGTATTATTATCAAACCGCTTGGAATGCGCCCGGTCACATCCGATTTTAAAAGCTGAGCAGGATCGCTTTTAAAGGGTTATCACTATACGTGGAACATATGTTGCAGGCTACTGCAGGGTTTACTCTAACAAGTGTTGTACTATACTGTGCTCATACATATATGCTCTATGCAGAGAGGTGGGGGAAGGTAGTCAGATGATAAGCCAACGCGTAACATTTTCCAGACACTAGAAGTTCTATGTTGAAGATGTTATCAGCCGAAAATTGGGTGTTTTTTTTTACAATGGGAGGAAACTGGAGTACCTGCTGAAAACGCAATCGGACACAATGAGAATACACAACCTTGATATAAAAGGGCGGCATCCGAAACTGGGAATCGAACTCATGCTTGTAATGCTGTGAGGAACGAGCGTTACCACCCTGCCACCGTGCCGCCGATCGCAACAATAACTAATGTGGATAAGTATGGTCAAATAACCGCGACAACCGCAATGCCCTCATCCAGCAGTGGATCGACAAAGGGCTATTCGTTTACACAATAGTTAATGACAATTGCTTCGGAAAGCAGCCGTCATGCACCGAGCCATAAAAAACCTACAACCGTTCATTTCTATGATCGTTCAACAAATGTGATTTTCCACATTCATACTTTATTCAGTGTGTGCAGTGTGTGCACCGACTGCGTTGACAGGATCTCCACGGTGCAGCAGTAAATGCTGAAGCCGATGGATCGGCGATTGGTCACGCATTCAAAGCAACTGAAGGAAGTCTGAGCCAGGAGGATCCGAGTGCAAATCTGCCAGGTTTGAAAACTGCTCACGAATTACTCCACTGGGTGATGCCAACTTCCAACACCACCCGCTGCTACTACAGCGGGCTCTTTGAGATAAGCTTCCCGCTGTAACAATGGCGCTCGTGCCAAATGTACACAGATATTTAGGACTTAAGGAACAAAAATCCCCAATATAGCCTTAACGGACCGTAGGGTCAAGGCGTATGGTTAGCACCTATGAAGGTCGACACAGCACATGAGGAGGTGGGTGTTCAACATCACATTCGACCGACTTAGTCTCCGAGTGGAAATGTTTGCACCCGTGCGCTGGATACTCATTTGAGGCTGAGACGACCTAGGGGAGACTCAGGAGCAGTTCGGAAAATCGTCACCGGTATTGGTCAGCGTGCGAACCACTGAGCCACAGCTGTATTATTATGAGTTAATGAAGGGGTTGTTAACCTTTTACACGTCAAGGCTCACTTGGCCCTTTCGGGAATATTCTCCGCAGATCACTAGGTGGCGCCTGACCCACCAGTTGAGAATGGCGTACTTATTACGTATATTTCTCATCTCATTGTCAGAAACTGCTTAGTCCTGTACAGGGTCGCGGTGAGCCAGAGCCTATCCCGGCAGACACAGGGCGCAAGGCAGGGACATACCCACGATGGGACGCCAGTCCATCACCGGGCAATGCGGGCAATTAAGTCTGCAAGCCAATTAACCTATGCAGCAGCATGTTTTTGGACTGTGGGAGGAAACCGGAGTGCCCGGCGAATACCCACGTGGACACGGGGAGAGGACATGCAAACTCTATACAGAAAGGCACCCGAGCCGAGATTCGAACCTTGGGACCTTCTTGCTGTGAGGCGACAGCGCTATCCACTGGGCCACCGTGCCGCCCATTACGTATATATATATTTTTTGTAAAATACATCCATACGATTATAAAACCGGAAAGCCTAGAAAACGGGAGGACCCAAAAGCCTGCAGCCTCCTGCTGCCCTGTCTCCTGCACGTAACCTCCACCACGTTCTTGAGAGGGCAGCGCTGAACGTCCTTACCTGTGTGCACTCTCAGGTGGACTTTGAGGTGGTTGGATGTGCGGAAGGTTTTTCCGCAAAACGGACAGTCCTTGGGCGTTGACCCCCGACCCCTGCCCCTTGAACTGTGACCTTCCGCCTTAGCTGCTGCCGTCCCTGCAGGGCACAAGAAATGCTAATTTTTAATTGGCCAAGAAAGATATAATTAGGCGAGTGGTTTTCAAATTGCTAAAAATTATACATCTATCAAATATCCCTCCAGGCATTCATCTCTCGTTTTAGTGGGTGGTTTCGAGTTTGGTTGTCCAGCTGCCAGAACGCATGGAGAAATTTCTTTTAACAAATGAAAAAAAAACTGAGGCTAATGCTTTTGGGACATTTCGTGTAAACATCTAATTTTAAACAGATTTGTTTTAAGTGTTTCGTGCTGTTACTAAAAGAGAGACCTTTCAGTGAACTTTGGAGAGAGAAAAAAACACACAACTCTCGAGCTTATGTCTGAGATCACAAGATAGCAACAATGCAAATATTACAAACATAATATACACAAAGATACGTTCGTCTGTATTTTTTTAAAGTCGAAGATTATTTCAATGAACTCGTCTCCGTTAGCGTGAACAAACACGTTTGTTGATGCTTAGTATGGTTTCATATTTCCATTTTCTGTATTGAAGGATGAACTCATTAATGTGTAAATGTTAAAATGCATGAAAAATAAATTGAGGCATATTACATGCCATTCTGGGGCAGTCTTTTATTTAGCATTTTTAAGTGGGAACATTTAACAAAGGAAGTCTGAAGCTATTTTATACTAATTTGTATTAAATACGGGTTGGTGCTCATTCGCAAATTATCATCAGTCATTTCACTCAGAAGCATTTAATGTTTAAAAATATGTGGAAACACCAAGCTTTCAGTTGCAACTGAAGAAGCTCTCGTTGTATCAGTGTTGCCAATTAATCTCTAAAAAAAAAACCTCAGAAAACTGAGCGTGTATTTTTTACTGTCTAAAAGTATTCGCGAATAATTCACGAGCAATATTGTCCTTCATTTATTTCAAGCGGCCCTGTCGACTTCAATCAAGTGCTGTAACTGTCCGCGAGCTCTGTGGCAGGATGAACCCTGTCTTTAAACATTAGCGCAGTGTGGTTTTCAAAATTACAGCTGCGACGTTGCTCCTTTCATATCGTTAAACATCCCTGTGTCTCTGGTCACATTCACACACACACACATTGTCAGAGTAGACATCCCCTGACAATCTCAGGGAGCCGCATGCGGCAGACCCAAAGATAATGAGGCCACAAACACGACAAAAATTTCGTACACTCATCTTTTGTCAAATGTATATTTAAATAGATCCTTCCACAGATCCGTCTTGTGGGGCGGGTAAAGAAGTCAGATCATCTAAGGGCACCGGGAGCAATTAAGTCAGCAGAACAATTAACCCAGGCAGCAGCAGCAGCAAAATGTCTTTGGTTTGTGGGAGGAAACCAGAGTACGCAGCGAAAACTCACGTGGACATGGGGAGAAAACGCAGGGTCTAAACAGAAAGGCGGCCACCCAAGCCGGGAATCAACCCAGAACTTCCTTGCTTTGCTATGAGGCAGCAGCGCTGCTCACAGCATCACCGCTCCCCGTGCCTTGAGATGGTGCAGCTTGCTCACCCCCTCCCCCACCACGCAGGACAACTATTAAAAAGAGCTACGTAACAATATCGTCCAGCGAGCCCAGTATTAGTGCAGCAGCAATAACAGGAGTATTGTCAAGTGGGGCCAAAATTATTTGACACATTTCGTTTCAACGTTCAATATAAATGTGTCAAATTTTCTAGCCAGTCCTGTGTCGCAAGCTATAGCCGTGTCTCGTGGCTGCACTGTGTTCGTTCATTGTCGAAGGCATTTCGTTCCAATCAGTGAAAGACTCGAAGATTGGGAGGGGGGAAGGCATTCACGTAGTTAGCCGATGTCAACATTTGCCAGCCACTGCTCTGTGGCAAGAAGCACTGCAGGGCCAGGAACCAAAGTCACGAACGCTGCACAAAACAGGTACCCACAGCAGGAATCGAACCGCGGCGGTTAGCGCTGCAGAAGCCTTGCCGACCAACGGACGACCGCCAATGTTAACGGCGCGGGTTAACGCGGTCGCGCCGCACGACCAGTCCGCCGACGATGTCCGACGTTCCGCTCCACGGAGCTGCGTCGGTAAACGGAGGGCTCATTGAAATGAATACGGCGCGCAGGATGTTTTCCCTGCGCCACCCGCAATAGCAACAAGAACAACAAACGGACACATTTCGCAGCAAATGCGCTTTGGTAACCACATTAGGCTCTCGGGGGGCATTAATCTCCAGGGGAGCTGATCTGAGCGGCGAGCTGCGAGGACTACCGCCCGTAATGGGGACACGGTGCCCCATTTGTCACATCGCGTGATTTGCGGACAAAGTTTATTACATTTTGTGTTGACGGATGGCTTTTTACTTGGTGATTGTAGCCGGAATCTTGCACATTACTGTAATTCTGAATTATGCATATGGGTTGGCGGGGGGGGGGGGATGGGTTAGGAATGAGGGTCAACATTTTTCACACCTTGACGATTTAGTTCAACAATTTCTCACGAGTGGACACTCGTATTAAAGACTCACATTCCTGAGCACGCTAATTAACGGGATTTTTTTTATTGCAAGCGCCGGAATTTAAATGCGTCTGTTTATGCGTTATTGTGTATGTTTTTTACATCGTCGCATTACAGAACCGGAGAATTGACGCTGAAGACTCGGCGACCCAGATTCGGAGGAGAGCCGACAGACTGAGTGTGCATGGCCATCACGGAGAGACCTTAATTCAATTACGTGCACCGCGGCCGCACCTGAAGGAACTCGCTTTGAAAAGCCGGAGATAGGACACGTGGCTAATCGGGATAAGGTCGCGTTAATCTCTCTGTGAGTACACCGATGTCCACAGATGGACACGGAGGCAGAAATACGAAGGCGGTGATCCGTATTATCCCTTATTGACTCAGGGGCTGCCTATTGAGGTCAGAGAGGCGAATAATAAACAATGATAAATAATACAATTTATAACGCGTCGTCGAAGCCGTTCGCTCGAAGAGAGAACGATTGAGAGGAGCGAGAAAACCGCAGCGATCGGGAAGGCAGCCTCGCAGTTAGCCGGCGCCAACATTTACCGGACACTGCGTCCCGTATATATTTCACGACGTTTTAAATTACGTGGTCATGTTGGCAGCAGCTCACGCGCTGTCACCTTTGTCTCCCCAGTGGCGACGTTCATACGGTGCGCCAGCACGCACTCATTTCCGACTAAGTTGACCCGGGGGCCAGTGTGAACAATGTCGGGCACTGTAGTTACACACCTTCATTCAAAGACCAGCACTGACCAGAGTGGTGAAGTATGGTCACATTGCTCCCGACTGCCCACACGGCATAAGAAGGCTCTCATCCAGCGGTGGATTGACATTGAAAGGCTTTAGGCATGCATGCATGCATAAGTTAGGCCCAAGTTCAGGTGTGACTTGCAGCTGAAGTTCTCAACAGCTGTAAGTTGAATATAAGTAACGATGATGGCACAAGGGCGGCGCGGTGGCCCAGTGGTTAGCGCTGTCGCCTCACAGCAAGAAGGTCCCGCGTTCGAATCTCTCGGCTCGGGTGCCTTTCTGTGTGGAGTTTGCATGCTCTCCCCGTGTCGACGATGGGACTAGCGTCCCATCGTCGGTATATCCCTGCCTTGCGCCCTGTGTCTGCCGGGATAGGCTCCGGCTTCACCGTGACCCTGTATAGGACTAAACGGTTTCAGACAATGAGATGAGATGAGAGATGATGGCACACTGCAGCATGAAGACCACTGGTGGTGACGGCACAATGGTCCCCGTACCAGGGGAGGTGCGCCTGAAGGCCACATTTATTATGAATCGGATTTACAAGGGGCCCCTTCACCGTAGATCTCAGAACTCAGAAGGTTGTAAAAAAAGGCAGGGGTAAGCACGAAATAAGTGGGTAGAGAAAAGCTAACGACAGTGAGAAAGAAGACACAAACAAGAGAGATGGCCTTTTTAAATACGATTCATAGCTCCATCTCCTTGGCGGATGTTCTGTTCCATCCTTCAGCTGTCGTTCCCCCACTATCCTTGACCGTGTGCTGTCATCCTTTCTTTCCGAGACATGTCCTGCCAGAACCTCATCTCATCTCATTATCTGAAACCGCTCAATCCCATATAGGGTCACGGCGAAGCCGGAGCCCACCCCGGAAACACAGGGCGCAAGGCAGGAACACACCCGACGACGGGACGCCGGTCCATCGCCGGGCATTGCGGGACAATTTTAGTCTGCGAGCCAATCAACCTATCCAGGAGCATGCTTTTGGACTGTGGGAGGAAACCGGAGTACCCGGCGAAAACCCACGCGGACACGGGGAGAGCATGCAAACTCCACACAGAAAGGCACCCGAGCCGAGAGATTCGAACCCGGGACATTCTTGCTGTGAGGCGTCAGCGCTAACCACTGCGCCACCGTGCCGCCCCCTGCCAGAACCCACTGTTAAAATTCTTCATAGACATTATGTATTTGTGTCGTGAGCCCTGACATCTGGGATCAATCAATTCCGGCATGGCTATCCTGAAAGAGCATATTTTGCCACAAGTATGTGTGGCTTTTTCAAACTAGGCACTTTGCAAATGGTGTCTATTTTGGCGTTTTAAGATCTTAACACCCGTATAATTGATGTTGACACGCTGTTCTCTCCGCAGCTCTGTGCAGCGCTTTGTGACCCTCGGGTGAAAAGCTCTCCAGAAATACAATTATTATTATTATTATCGCCAGAGATGGTAAAACGTCCTCTCGTTCTTGAAATCGCATCTGTTCAGGGCAATCTCCAGTCGTGAAACTCCACGTAAACAAAATCGCCAGATACGGTAAAACCTGTTGTAATCTTATATATCTCATCTCATTGTCTGAAACCGCTTAGTCCTATACAGGGTCACGGTGAAGCCGGAGCCTATCCCGGAAGACACAGGGCGCAAGGCAAGGATATACCGACGATGGGACGCCGTCCATCGCCGATCTTATATATGTATACTGGCAAAAGAGTACCCATAGCGTTAAAAGCCCCACCGAAGCTATAAAGCATTGATGCTGCGTGGTCCTCAGCGGAATGTCTTTTGGCAGCGACTGACACCGGCAAATAAGCTCAAAAGGAAGCCACTGCCAGATGAAGGTCGGTCAGTTGAAGGACAATGCATAGGTTATCAAAGCTACCTGTTTGCATACTTTGCCACTAGTATGTGTGGCTTTTGCAAACTGGACGCATTGTAAAATGTGTCTATTTTGGTGTTTGGGATCTTAACACCTGCATAATCGCCAGATACGGTAAAACCTGTTGTAATCTTATATATGTATACTGGCAAAAGAGTACCCATAGCGTCAAAATGTGAACAGAATTTTAAAAAAAATCTAAAACAATTTTCTTTTGGCTGAACACACTGTGTACACGTGCACAAGCCACATTTCAAGAAGGGCTCATAAAACTCAATAAATAATACGTCACTTCTAAGTATTAAACACATTCCCACGAAAATTGGAGGCCTTTTAAAGATATATATTTTTTCATAAGGTCACATATCACTATTCAATAAATAAAGATTGCTTTTAAAAACACTCCTTTGGCGAGCGTGCAACATATAAGATTATATGTGAAATGCATCAAGATATGTAATTTATCCAAGGGCCCGTAACAAATGATATACGCCAACACCGAATGAGTTGTATTAGTGGCGGAACATACCATTATTATCCGGGTGGGGAGGGTAGACCCTTCAATATGTTGTTGTTTCCAGCGATCTCTTCAGAACAAGATTTGTTGCCATGGTTTAGGGCACTGTACGCCCGAGACTGCATTCCGAGTCACTGTCGTGGCGTCTTGAGTCGTGGTTACAATAATGACGGACGTCTCGCGAGGGAACCGCGTGGGGGGAGAGGGGGGGGAGGTAGGTAGGGAGAAGGCACCCACGCAGTTAGCCAGCGCCAACATCGATACCGCCTTGCCCATATATTGCGGCATTATCGGCCAATTCATTAATGGGGAGAGGGGGGGGGGTTAATTATGGGAGGAAATCAGAGAACCCGGAGGAAAATCACGCTGTTTTAACTTCTCTGTCTATTATAATTGAATGTTCTGTTAAATTTTGAGTGACATTTTGAGTGCTACTGTTTATTTCATGATTTCAGACGGGATTTCATCTTTGGTGTTGTGGCTTTGCTTATTTGTGCAATCTTAACTGCCATTATTCGGCTTATAGTTAGAGTTTAAATATTTGTTTTAGAGATCATTGCTCTGGTTTATCTGCCCTTTGATTGCATGCGTCGTCGCGTTTGCTCTTTTGGACGTTTGACGCGTCGCAGGAATCCCTCATCCAGAGTTTGCAAGCTCACTGGGTACGTTGTCGTTCCGCAAGGCTTTCAAGTCCTCCAGCTAGGACTGTTGATGCGGCTCGCTGTTGTCGTACCAGGATGATGGCTCGCGGCTGGCCTGCGCCTGTTCGGGAACATGTATTCCTTCCTTGTTTGTTGAACAATTATTTCTTATCGCTTTTGTTACGTCCTGTTATACAATAGAGCCGTTATTTGACTTTCAGTTGAACTGTCCTGATGTTGGTGTTGTTGACACGCCGTTCTCTCCACAGCTATGTGCAGCGCTTTGTGACCCTCTGGTGAACAGCGCTCTAGAAGTGCATTTATTATTATTGCTTTCTGCTGTAATTATAATAAACATCTGTCAAGCTAGTCATTCCAGGCTTGCACCTTTACCTTTGTGTGTTGGAGCACACACACACACCGTTGCACTCAATCATTTTAATTAGCGTTTCCTAAGGGATGTGTAAATAATGTTTCACGACTCGAACACCTCTCCTCCCTCTCGCTCTCCGTGATGAAATCGTTTACACTCAGGTGATGCGGTCCGGAGAATGAAACGTGCCTTGGGGTGAGACGGGGGAGCATCCGCGGAGGAGATGGAGTGGGGAATTCCATCTCTGTACACGAACTCGCTGAGACCTGGGCCTGTAATTAAAGCGATGGTCACAGGTTCCCTAGACCATCATCCAGCACTGGATAGATCATGGCTGATAATTGCTGTAGTGATGTAGGTTTTCACGGCTCAGTGCTTTGATGATTGCTGTCAAGAGCTGCTCTTTCGTTATAACCGTGTCGAGGGCTCCTCCTCTGTGACTGAGTCACAGGAGGCCTGACGATGCCTCCGGTGTGGGAGGGCGAAACGTCGCGAAGGAAAGAGGAGGGTTGCTCGACACGGCTATCCTTTAAGGGCGTCTTTCGGAAGCGATAATTGAGGACGATGACCGTGATTGATTTGCAAAGTCGTAACGCCCCGCGAGGTTTCCGCTCCGATTGGTGGCCTCCATGTGCATCTGGCCTGGCACGAACGATGCCAAACACCTCCAAATTGAGTGGCATCCGGTGTGTGCATGTTGCAGCCATGGTGTAGCGGGTGTGATGGTGTCGTGGTCCAGCGGTGGTGTGAATCGTGGCTCGTGATGACTACAATCGATTTTACAACAACATTAGCCACTTAAGCAGGTACTCTGAGAAGTACCCGCAATCCCTTGCGACTGGTGTACTGCGTTATCGTGGGGAGCGGTGGCTCAGCGGTTAGCGCGCTGAGCTACAAACTCAGCGGTCCGAGTTCGAATCCCGCTCACGGCCAACACCCCAGGTACGATTTTCTGAACCGGTCCTGGGCCTCCCTTGGGTAGACTCAGCATCAAATCACGACCAAGTGCAGTGTGTAAACATTGTCACTCGGGAGACAAAGGCGGCCGGATGTAGTGCTGGTCACCCACCTCATGTGGCATGTCGACCTTCATAGGTGCTCGCTAACAGCACTTGACCTTACAATCTGTTAAGGCGATGTTATGGTTAGGGCGCTTGCAATGTACTGGCGTCACAGCTTGGGCATAGCCCCGCCTTGCGCTCTGTGTTTACTAGGATAGGCTCCAGCCCCCTGTGACCCTGTACTGGATTAAGCAGGTTCTGTACTGGATTAAGCAGGTTCTGTACTGGATTAAGCAGGTTCTGTACTGGATGAAGCAGATACCGAGGACTTTTTGCCAATGTACATATGTAACGAGTAGAAAAGGTTTTTACCATATCTGGCAATGATACAGGTGTTAAGATCCTAAAACACCAAAATAGACACTTTTCACAAAGTGTCTCATTTGCAAAAGCCACACATACTTGTGGCGAAATATGCAAACATGAAGCTTTGATAACATATGCAGTCCTTCAAACTGATTGGCCTACACCAGACATGGCTTTATTTTTAGCTTTTGCAAACTAGACACTTTGTGAAAGGTGTCTATTTTGGTTGTTTTAAGATTTTAACACCTGTATATACCATTGCCAGAAATGAAAAAAAACCTTTTCTACTCGTTACATAAGCAGGTGCTGATACTAAACTGAACTGGTTAGAGTGTTTTTATAATTGTTACTAGGAGTTTTTTTTAATTTTCCTTGTGATTTTATAAATTGATGCGTTGGTCAGTCCGAAAATTTGTTGTGTCGCAGGAAACCGACATGCAGAGCTTGCAAGCTCACTGGGTGTTTTCTGCTGTAATATTAGACATCCATGTATGTACACACACGGCAGCCTGTTGGCAACAACTGGCACTAAAAATTCACAACCTGACGTGCTAACCTAGTCATCGTGTCTTCAGACTGTGGGATGGAACCCGAGTACCCGGCGAAAACCCACGCGGACGCGGGGGGAGAGGGAGAACACGGCAAACCCCCAAACAGAGAGACGGCACCCGACCTGGGTATCGAACCCAGGTCATTGCTGCAATGAGGCTGCAGCGCTTCCCACCGCGCCGCCCCCCGGGGTATAAACTCGGACCAATGTTTCAACCGTCATAAGCGGGGGGGCGGGGCGGGGGATTCGAACCCAGCGACCTGTGAACGGTCGCTCCAGCGTGCGAACAACTATCCCGCAAAGGAACCTCAGATGCGAGCGTCTGACACGACTGCGTTCAGTGCCCAACGCAGGCAAACTCGATCCGCATTGCACACGGAACTCGTCCAATCGCCCCGGCAATACCGGCGGAAATTAAGTAGTTCGTCGCCTAATCTGCGTCTGGGCGCGGAGCTGACAATCGCGCTTGCTGGGCTTATTACACGTTTGTTATTACGGCAGAAAGGACCCGGTGAGCTTGCAAGCTCTAGATGCGGGATTCCTGCGACGCAATACACACGTCCGAACTGACCAACACGACAACGCATACCTCATCTCATCTCATTGTCCGAAACCGCTTAATCCTATACAGGGTCACGGTGAAGCCAGAGCCTATCCCGGCAGACACAGGGCGCAAGGCAAGGATATACCGGCGATGGGACGACAGTCCATCGCCGGGCACT
>JAZEWT010000022.1:11479958-11491246 GCA_036362905.1 Mordacia mordax
TCGTTTTTTTTTTTGTCCTGCTAGAAATAATAAATGATGTATATAGTTTAATCGAGAATATGAAAAAAATAACGCGGGTAAAAAGCATTTTTATTATTATCTCAATCTGACAAAGCAGGTTGTGCTAATATTATTTCAATAGGGAAGACGAATGATAGAATATAAAAATCTGTAGATTATAATATCAACAACCGTAAACTGTATTTCATAAACAAAGCTCTTAAATTCCACCGAACCGGAGGACCCCGTGCAGAGTATGATTTTTTGTATACTTTGGGTTAAAAAGGTTAACATCATTACAGCCGCTAGGAATTGTTTATGCTCAGAAGTATTTTGCGAGCAGGCAAGCTGTGATTAAATATTAATGCCTCGGAATGTGGATTGCTAAGATTATTTCTCACATACAAATCTATATTGCTGCCAGTTTTGACATTTATAATATTGCAATAAACCAACACTTTGGAAAATGCCACACATTGTATATGCAAAATTTCTTTTTAATATTATTACTGTTTTTCGTTTTCTAATCTCAATTGGTATTTTTATGTCTTTGGCTTTTTATTTTTTATTTCTTTTCCTGCCACGTGTATACATTTTTACATTAACCTTTTATGTAACCTTATATGAATTTATGGCTGAGAGATGACGTGCCTTCTTGACTCAACCAATCCAGCGGCAGATTGACATATAAAGCCTGCACACGTTTTTCGTACAATTATAAATAGAAAGCTGGAACATGATAAAGTGTAACATTTATTTTGACTCCTTGAGTTACTGAATGTCACCGTTATTATCGTGTACTGTACTGTAATTTAATTCTATATTTGCTATGCGGTGTCTGTACAGACGCATGCTTGTGCGCGGTTTTAATTCAACATATTTTATAGGTTTGTAAAAAAAAAACAATCTTTATAACACTGATAGAACAAACAAAAAAACCTCATGGCTAAGACAGTAGCCGTATTTTTAACAGTAATATTTTCCAATTTCAACGGAATCGTACATAAAGGGTTTTTTTTTTAATGTGTGCAAAAATAAATAAAAATGTGAAAATGATGACGCTGCAGCAAACAATACAGCATGTCAATAAGCAATTACCAGGGCTCAACTGACACACGCATGTGCGTGCGGGTGTATGTACGGCATATAAAAATTGTATTAGTCCATGCATATGTATAGATACACTCGCAATTAGATACACGCGGCGCGTGCACGCGTCCGATCACAGCCAACGTACACGCACACCTTGATGCACACGCAAGCCAGCGCGACATGCACACGCGCCACGCCGTGCGTGTGTTTGCACACAGCGGGCACGGCGGCGTGTGCAAAGGGCATGTGCGCTGCGTGTTCACCTCACTTGCACGCTATATCTGCCACTTTTATGAAACGGCCCACAAGATATGTCACCCGTGTAACGGAGCCAGCTGCGATGCCAAAAAAGATAAAGATGAGCGTTTGAATTATCAGATAGGCACACTTAACAATAAATGATTTATGAGCCCAGCTTCGGTGTTAATTATGCGCTTGTGTGTTTAATAAGACACATTTGCATAATGTATGCAAATTGCAGAAAAAATGCTTTGCATGTGCGTGCGTGCGTGTAGTTTTGGTGCACCACGCGCGTGTGTGTGTATGTCTGTGCGGGTGAGTGTGTGTGACAGTGTGTATGCCTTTGTGTCCCAGCAGATGCGTTTCTGCGTGCGTCTTTGCATTGTGTACTTACGCATTTTACAACAGCGGTTGCTCTCTTAGCCCGGGGCTGAAAAGGCAGAGTCCTTTGATTTGTTGGAAATAACATGGACCTACACGCACACGCATATGCCACAAATACACAGCCGTACACACGTACAATGCACATGTGCGCTATATCAACAGGCATTTGTGGGGCATTTTGAATCAAGAATCTTGGGCAGAAGTCCAGAGCGTGCAGTCGGCTACCTTTGTTGGAAAAACCTCAATAGCAGCCCAACCAAGATTTGTGAATTAATGTGGCCCCATCTCGGACTGAACTGCCCCCAGGTCCCACGTGTGTTTACGCGCACACACTGCAGACTACCACAGTGTAATCGTCCGCACACTCTGCCCGCGAAGCAGTGTGAACGAGTGCACCACGGTTAGTTGAAGGGCAGTTGGCGTGTTGGTAGGTGAAGTGTGGGTAGCCACACCTATTACTACTTGGCCACATCCTGCGCAGCCTCAATCTCAGCCGATGACATCCAAATCTAGATCCACGCAAAGCAATCCATCAATGCGTCTGCTCTTTGCGTGTCGTCCTCACTGTCAACTGTGAAGTCCTGGCTCCATTCAAATTTCCTAAATCTAAATGGCTACAAAACAGAAGTTTTGCTTGTCGGAACCCCACACCAATTGTCCAAGGCCGAACCGATCCAATTGATGCTTGACGACCAGATCATTAAAATTGCTAAGGCAGTCCGGAGTCTCGGAGTGACTCTTGATTCCTCACTAAGCTTCGAGACACGCAACGAAGGTAGCCCATTTCCATCCGAGAATCATAGCCAGACTGCGCAACATCCTAGTAGTCCAATTATTATTACAACACGTATGTTGTGTTGTTGCTGGTTTAAACGTCCCGTGTCCAAGTTGACGCGTGTTGGCAAGTTTCCCCCGATAGTGCAGATAAACGGAGCAATATTATGCGGCCAGATGGACTTCCTGATGTCAGTGTTGTTTAATCAGAGGGTCTTCAGATCGCCATTTGACTTGGCGGATAAAACAGAGCAAGTTGGCACAGTAGGGAGCATCGGAGTTGCATCTGCCAGTCATCTCAGTCAGGCAACCCCTAATAATTGGGTCTGTCCCTATACCTCTTGTCAGCGAGCCTTCGACACTTCACGTGGCTGCAGAGTGCATATGGCCTGGCATGGGTGCCGTGGTGACGTCACCGCCACTTAGTGGCGAATGGCGGTTGTTGTTGATTGGGTGGGTGAGTGGGTCGGCGGGTGAGTGGATAGGTGAGTGAGTGGATAGGTGAGTGAGTGGGTGGTCTGTCGAAGGTGCATGAAAGGCTGTTCCAAGTTGTGGTAATAAACACCCACGCAGCGCTCATACACACAGGCAATGAAACACTTTGGAATTTACATATATTTTAAGGTCATAATACAAAAATTTATAATTCATGCACGCACAAAAGTATACACATTTGGAAAGCTATACTGTAGAGAATTTCCTCGTTCTTTTATTGTTGTATCGCTTATTAAATATTTCACACATCTAAAAAAACGGACATATAACCAGACATAACATCTCCCATATGGCTTTAGCATATTGTTGAATCCAGTGCGGTTACCAGCGCCTATGCAGGTGACTAGCACAAATAAGGAGGTGGGTTACCAGCACCACGTCCGGCCGTTTATGTGTCCCTAGTGATGATGTTTACACACTGAACTAGGTGCTCATTTGAGGGTTAGTCGACCTAGGGGAGGCCCAGGACCGGTTCACAAAATCGTCCCAGGTGTTGGTCATGAGCAGGAATCGAACTCAGGTGACCAAGTTTGAAACACAGCATGCCAACCACTAAGCCAAGATAACGCTCAGAGGCACGTGTCTGCACACACATTTACAAGTCTCTGAGATCTTACACAAAATAGGGACTGTATATCACCCATCCTAATCCAATCAAGGCCACAGCAATGTGCGTTATCCAAAACGTTATCGCAATTGTTACCGAATGGAAAGCTTATCACTGTATAGAGTGGACTTTGACATATCGGTACAATCAAGGGGGCGGCACGGTGGCCCCGTGGGTAGCGCTGTCGCCTCACAGCAAGAAGGTCCCGCGTTCGAATCTCGGTTCGGGTGCCTTTCTGTGCGGAGCTTGCATGTTCTCTCTCCCCGTGTCCGCGTGGGTTTTCGCAAGGTACTCCGGTTTCCTCCTACAGTCCAAAAACATGCTGCTGCATAGGTTAATTGACTTGCAGACTAATTGCCCTCAGTGCCCGGTGATGGACTGGCGTCCCTTCGTGGGTATATCCTTGCCTTGCGCCCTGTGTCTGCCGGGATAGGCTCCAGCCCCCCACGACCCTGTACAATTTCTGACAATGAGATGACATGAGAGGGTACAATCAAGAAGGAATTCAAAACAACGCTCATACTTTTGTAAATGTGCCACTACATGGAAGGCCTCTCAAAGCCATGTCAGTAATTTGAGCGGGTGGCACGGTGGTTGAGTGAGTAGTGCTACCGCCTTCACAGCAACAAGGTGTCAGTTTCGATTCCTAGCTCCGGTACCTTTCTGCGTGGAGTTTGCATGTTCTCTCCGTGTCCGCTTGGATTTTGGTCGAGGACTCCGGTCGCCTCCCATAGACTTAAAACACGCTGCTGCTGCCCCAAAATACCCCGCGCTGGATTGGTGTCCTCTCCTGGGGCATAGCCCTCCCTTGACTGTGTCTGCCGGGATAGGCTCTGGCCCCACCACAACCCTCCAGAGGATGAAGCAGATGATTTTGAAAAAATAACAATGAGTTATTTGGCCATACTTAGCCACTCTGGTCAGAATAGAGAAAAAAGAGGCCCCCAGGACAAGTTTGAATATTTACGGTACTTAGCACAGATGTTCGACGTAACCGCCAATCAAACTCCCCGCAGTGGACAAAGCATCGGCACATTCAACCCTTCCTAATCTGTGAGGTTTGAGCCCTTATGGGTTGGTCCTGACTCAGCTCTGTCAATAGTAAGTGAACCCCCCCACCCCCTTTGCCGAGAGGACCTCGCGAGCTGGCATGACTCAGATATGCCGGTGGAAAAGGAATTTAACACTCTACGGTGGATTCCTGAAATTATCCTTTTTCATTATCATTGCATAGAGTGCTTTGTTTTTTAAACGTGCTGTTTAAAGGTTTAGTCCTGAAATTATTTCCTCATGCCACTGCTCAAGAGGCTACGGCTGAAAAAAGCCAATACGACGAGGAGCAACAAAGCCATGCCAGAGTTAATAATAATAATTGCATTTTGAGAGCGCTTTTCACCCGAGGGTCACAAAGCGCTGCAGAGAGCTGCGGAGAAAATGGCATGTCAACAACGACGACATAAGAACGGAAAATCAGGCACAGTAACTTTTTTTGGTTAAGGCTACGAGCTTTTTAGGCAGAGGCCAGTATCAAGGCCAGTCAAGGACGGATCTTCTAAGTCGAAGACAGTTGTCCAAGCTATGGTTGTGACCTCTCTCGATTGTCCCAGTTTGCCTCATTTTCAGGTAGCTACCTCGGTAATTCTGTAATTATTCCCAGAACGATACAACTGCAGGCATTTGGCAGTTGTTTAATAATGTACCATCATCTGCCCTGACTTCGATTATTTTTTTTAAATCTTGATCATTTAAGTGGATGGGCGGCAAGATCGCGCAGTGAACATCGCTGCTGCCTCACGCTAAAAAAGTTCCCGGTTCGGTTCCCTGCTCGGGTGCCTTCATGGATGTTTGCATGATCTCTCCGTGTCCGCATGTTTTTTTTTTGCTGGTAACTCGGGTTTCCTTCCACCGTCTCAAGACACGCTGCTGCCGAGATTAATTGTTATCCTGAGTAAATTGGCCCCCCGTGCCCTGCGATGTACTGGCCTGACGTCACGTCCTGGGTATAGGCCGGCCTTGCACCCTCTGTCTGCCGGGATAGGCTCTGGCCCCCCCAGAACCCAGTACAGGATTAAGTGAGTACTGATACTAACTGATTCAAGCGGATGCATTTACATACAGTTCTCCTCTCGTCTGGTAGTTTGAGATATTATGCTTGCCCACAATTTGTCCCAGTGTATGGTAGCTCAGAGCTGGCAATCCTAATCAAAGCTGGTGCCTCTAAGCCAAGCCTCCAGATTGAGGCCTAGCGGGAGAACTGACAATGTTCTGGAGTTGGCCTTGAGCCTCACCACTGGTCTCAAGGACCCAAGACTTCCACTATCTAAGCCATTGTGACGGTTGCAACCAATGTGGTACAAAAAAAAATGAGACATTCGATGAGAAAACTACAACTGATAAAACAAAAATCTGGGACTTTTAAAGTGGGATATTCTGACTGTTCCAGGACAACTGCATTGAAAAGAATGTGATCCTGGGGAGAAAATAAAACAGGTACCAACCATATGTGTAGCTAAACTATTTTTAGACTACAGTATAGCGTTTCAATATATTTCATAAGGTTGATAATCCTTTATTAAAAGTAAAATTTGTGGGTCAGCTGCATACATGGCGCTAGTGCATGCATACAGACCTCACTGGTCGATTTCTATTGAAAGTAATTTATAATCGCCCAGAGACACACACAAATAATCAAGAAAACAATCAATGGCAATCTCTGGAAGCACAAATATAATTCACACAAAGTGTGTGTTTGTAAATTGGAGAAATTATGCAACCTATTAAAAAAATGTATGTGCATTTACCAGGACATAAATGATCTCGTGAAAAGAATATTTGGTGACAATGTTTGAAATACATATGATATTTTGTGAAAGCAAGTTTCCTTCAAATATGAAGGAAAGTTAATAACTAATTATGAGGCGTATATATTTCGCCTCACAATTAGTTGTTAACTTAATACACAATGGGGCGGCGCGGTGGCCCAGTGGTTAGCGCTGTCGCCTCACAGCAAGAAGGTCCCGGGTTCGAATCTCTCGGCTCGGGTGCCTTTCTGTGTAGGGGAGTTTGCATGCTCTCCCCGTGTCCGCGTGGGTTTTCGCCGGGTACTCCGGTTTCCTCCCACAGTCCAAAAGCATGCTCCTGGATAGGTTGATTGGCTCGCAGACTAAAATTGTCTCGCAATGCCCGGCGATGGACTGGCGTCCCATCGTCGGTATATCCTTGCCTTGCGCCCTGTGTCTGCCGGGATAGGCTCCGGCTTCACCGTGACCCTGTATAGGACTAAGCGGTTTCAGATAATGAGATGAATACACAATGGTAAAGTACGGCCTCACGAAGCATTAACAGCATTTATTCTCGAAGACCCCTCTAAAAGAAGCCTGTTTATTGCACATACTGTTACTGTTTTCCAGCCACTAGGTTTTTATCTGAAAAACTAAACGACAAGTTTACCTACAGAGCTACTACTACAAGCTTGTTCAGGGAAAGTCACAATCGACACACCTCTATCATCCCATTAAATCCATTACAGTTTACAAGATCAGATTTCTAAAGCTTCGCAACGATAACATAGCCAATCAAAACTACTCGTGGATGTTGTAGTTTCAATTTTTGTTTCATTACATGGTGCTTCGTAACCAAGATTGAAACCGTTCCTTGATTCACTCAGTCCATCCGTAGTGTCATATGGGAGGTAAGGGGAGGGCACGACAGACCTCGTAAAAATCCAATATGAACAAAAATCCACTATAGCGCTGTGTGCTGTTCGGGTCTTATCATATTGAAAACAAGCCTCATTGATCAAATGCTTCCCTAAACCCGTCAGATCCACCCACGCTCAAACGACCCGCTTTGCGGTCCCAGCCTTACCGAACGAGGGGCATTCTTGCAAGCAGATATGCTCTCGGAACCCAGTTACCCCACTTGCACGCCACTCCCCTTCGCGTGCTCTCAAAGAAAGGAATTCTGTTAAATTTCGCTTTCAAACTTCGCCACACAGGAGGTCGCTCCTTCCGATGGTCCTGGAACTCCATCGCCATGAAGTCCAGGCGAAGCGTTTTCACGTTCTGTATTATATTCAAATTTGTCGTGCTGTCAATGCCCCACGGTTTAGACAGATTGTATTTGAGATGTAGCTACATTTATGCTTGACGCAAATACATCATGGTCATTATCATCTCATCTCATTGTCTGAAACCGCTTAGTCCTATACAGGGTCACGGTGAAGCCGGAGCCTATCCCGGCAGACACAGGGCGCAAGGCAAGGATATACCGACGATGGGACGCCAGTCCATCACTGGGCACTGGGGGCAATTTAGCCTGCGAGCCAATTTACCTATGCAGCAGCATGCTTTTTGGACTGTGGGAGGAAACCGGAGTGCCCGGCGAAAACCCACGCGGACACGTGGAGAGCATGCAAACTCCACACAGAAAGGCACCCGAGCCGAGAGATTCGAACCCGGGACCTTCTTGCTGTGAGGCGACAGCGCTAACCACTGGGCCACCGTGCCGCCCTGGTCATTATCAATACCTGCTTAATCCTGTACAGGGTCACAGGGGGCCAGATACGTTCCCAGCAAACAGAGGGCGCAAGGTGAGGCTATATCCAGGATGTGACACCAGTACTTTGCAGGGCACGGGGACAATTTACTCATGAGGCCAATGAACTTAGGCAACAGCGTGTCTTTGGACGGTGGGAAGAAACCGGAATATCCGGTGAAAACTCAGGCGGACACGGGGAGAGACCTCGCAAACTCCACACACAAAGGTAGAGTTCACAGAGGAATGCATCTTCCCGCGTCAGATGTCTCCATTCATCTGCAATAACGTGGCACTTGGTGAGCGATTGCATCTGTGGTGTCAAGCCTCGCGACGTGTTAGGCTGAGTACATGTTGACCCTCACGCTGGCGTAGGATCGGGTCGTTCGCCAGGTTACTCCGGCTCAGTATGTAATCAGCTGTGGGTAACTGCTGGTTAGCTAGCGGGGTGATATCGCGTGACTAGGCGGCGTCAGACAGGACCAGGAGTGGGAGCTGAGATTATATAAGAGGATGTGCGGAAGTATGGGGAGTTCAGCTAAGAGATAAGTCAGTCGTCGTGTGAGAATCGAGATAGTGTCATCGTAGAGTGTGATTGTAAATCATCGTCGTAAAGTGCCATGGTAGAGAGTCACGCTGAAGGCGAGAGTTCGTTCCTAGGTCCGTGAGTTGACCGCGTGGTCGTTGTTCGGGTTCGGCGCGGCCGAAGAGAGCACACCTTGTTTGTTGAGACGGAGGACCTTCGGAGTCCCAGTCTGCCTGTGCTGGAGAGAGAGGATGAGTGGCCGCCAACGCGAGCGCGATCGTCGCCGGCGCGTGAAGGTCAGCAAGAAGAACCCATCCTGGGGGAAGTTCACGCGTCGCGACACATCAATCCCACCGTTGTTACAACGTCACACCGAACGAGTCGAATGACTCTCACTCTTGATACCAGATGCACCTCAATGGACCTGTTCTAAAAACATTACCAGTGAACTTTACCTGTTGGTCTTATAACTAAAATTACACGGAATTAATAACCGGAGAGAAGCAACGGTGCCTTTATTTGGGACACAAATGACGATTCACTGCATCAATAATTAGGAACCCATACTTGGGTGAAGAGCTGCCCTCTGTTGGACATTGTGCGTTCGTACCTGTGGTGAGGGTCCATGTATTGTGACTCGGATGCAGTTGAACGGACCCGAGTACATAGAGACTCGTACGAAACGTGTCGCAAGTTAAGGCTTGTCTTTACTGCAGTTCCATGAGATTGCCAAGGCAACAAAACAATCGTACGGTTACGAGAGAACTTAAGTGTGAGGTCATAGCCACTTCTAAGTCAAATGTCAAAGTCATAAAGACATGTCCTTGCAGTTTGTTACAACCTTCAAACATGTCCTGCTGTGCATGTTTATGGAACACTGTGACTATACCGTTAGAAAATGTAACAAAGTTCATCTTTAATTAAATACAGTGATATATTGTCATTGCGAGAGTATTACAATATTTGCTGCAATACTGTGGCCTTACAATAATACAACTATAATAGGTTAACTTTTTGGTAATGGCCCTTCCTCATAACCCACGAGAGAGAGGGTGGACAATGCATGTTGGAGCCTGCACTTACTAATTAACACATTGGTGATGTGATGGGAATTGACGTTTTAAAATGTGGCAATGTTAACCAAGTTATATTTCTAGATGTAAATGCGGTGCATGGGTGACACGGTGGCCCAGTTGGTAGCGCTGTCGCCTCTTCACAGCAAGAAGGTCCCGGGTTCAAATCTCGGCTCGGTTGCCTTTCTGTGTGGGAGTTTGCGAGTTCTCTCCCCGTGTCCGCGTGGGTTTTCTCCGGGCACTCCGGTTTCCTCCCGCAGTCAAAAAAAACACGCTGCTGCATAGGTAAATTGGCTCGCAGACTAAATTGCCCGCAGTGCCCGGTGAAGGACTGGCGTCCCATCGTGGGTATATCCCTACCTTGCGCCCTGTGTCTGCCGGGATAGGCTCCGGCTCACCGCTGTACAGGACTAATCAGTTTCTGACAGTGACATGATGAGAATACGGCTCATGTGAAGAAGCCAACGCGTTGACTCGAGCCAACACCGCCACCTCCCGAGACGAATGTCAAATTACAACTTGACGCAACACTACCCCCACTGTATCTACAGTACAAGGGCTTGTGTCTGTGGCTTGCCGATTAGACGTTACCGTGCCGAGGCTTCGCCGAGTTATTTGTTTCTTAACATTTAGAACGTGCAGTGGAGAAAGTGTGACGGGTCCGTCCTTTAAACCACTGTGCCAAAGCGGACATTGGAGGTCAAGGTACCGACTGAATCTCATCTTTACACGCGCTTGAACGTTCATCACGCGTGTCTCCTTGTGATGTCGTTTGACTTGAAGTGCGGCAGTGGGGAGCTGTGGCTCGGGAAGGTCTCCAGTGGCCTTCGCGAACTCGGCAGGGATTTGGGACCTCGATGGTTCCTTAGACGTGCCGGAGCACAGACGGCCGTGGACATCAATGCGAATGACATCTGCGCTCCTCGCCTTGACAAAGCCGCGGGAGCGAGCGTGGTGAAGTATGGCGAAAGTACAGAGACAAATTTGAGGCTGAGTCGACCTACGGGAGACCCAGGACCGGTTCGGAAAAAAAAAATCGCCGCTGCTTGTTGGTGGCCGTGAAGTGGGATTCGAACTCGGGTCGCTCAGCGCGCTAACCGCTGCGCCACCGCTCCCCACTACCCGGCACGACCGACACGACGCAGTTGGACTGAGAGAAAAAGTTTGTAGATTATACTTTAATATGACTCTAGAGTACTGTTTAATCACGGGGTCGTTGTCGAACGTAAGCCGGTTTTATTGTTTATTCAAACAAACTGTAAAAAGTTATTGTTGCTGACGTGGCCGTTCTCTCCGCAGCTCAGTGCAGCGCTTTGTGACCCTCGGGTGAAAAGCGCTCGATAACTGCAATATTTATTGTTAAAGAAGGTTCCAGAAGGTCGAGAATAGTGACGGAGCGGCCAGGCAAGGCGGTGAGAGGACCTCGCCCGTAGAGATGGAGCGATGGGAGTGGATTTTGTCGCAGACTCACAACGCACAGGCCTTCATCCAGCAGTGGATTCACCGCGGGTGGTCATGACGAACAGCACCATCGTGATGTTCTCCACGTGTAACGGAGTCG
>JAZEWT010000022.1:11502661-11514422 GCA_036362905.1 Mordacia mordax
CTGGCGTCCCATCGTCGGTATTCCCCCGCCTTGCACCCCCTGTCGGCCGGAATAGGCTCTCCGGCCTGTTCCGGCTGACAATCAGAGACTCATTTAACGCTGACTCGACTGCGGGGAGACCTACATTGCAGTTCAGCGTCAGTACCCGCTTAATCCTGTGCAGGGTCACGGGGGGCCGAGACCTATCCCGGCAGACAGAGGTTACAAGGCGGGGCTATACCCAGGATGTGACGCACGTTCATCGCAGGGCACTGTCGGCAATTTACTCAGGATGGCAATTAATCCCGGCAGCAGCGTGTTTTCAGATGGTGAGAGGAAACCCCGCTAAGCGGCACAAACTCATGCGGACATGGAGAAAACGTACAAACTACACACAGAAAGGCACCCGATCCAGGAATCGAACCCAGGTCCTTCTTTCTGTGAGGCAGCAGCGCCACTCACTGCGCCACCACGCCGCCAGACCGATAGCGAGTTTGTATATATACCACCACTGCAGTTAGATTAAAATCATGTACCCGATGCGCAGTGCACTGCGATCCCTGCTATGTTCGCCACCACCTCCCATACAACGCGCGTATTTCACCACATAAGGCGCGCATTCGTGAAAACACTCGGAATGATTGTGTATGCCTGTTCCCAAATCATTAAAAATAAACGCACCGTTACAGCTCTTCACTTAATGCATTCTGCGTGCACTTAAAAAGCCTTCCAGGTGAGATCTTAATTGGACAATTATCCCAGTATGATCGCCTGTGACACCAGATGCATTTCATTTAAGTCTTGAGAGAAACTAAAACTGTTTTGGAAAATTGTATTGGAAAACAATGTGCAGCTCTGTTGCATTCATGTTTTTTTTCTTATATATCTTTCCTAAAGAAAAATTACATCCATTTTTAAACGTTTTATTATAATCATCTGAAATCTTTTTTATGCCATACATACTCATAATTTGTGTAAATACTATACATATCAACCGTTCTCAAGACACCATTGGATAAAGGCTTCCCCAAGCAAAGTTTTAACCATACTTCACCACACTGCTCAATGCGGGTTGGTGACTTTGGACGTAGCTAGGACAGGTTCTGATATCACTGCTTGCTGTTAGCCATGGCCAGGAATTGAACTCTGGTGAACAGTTTCAGAGTGCAGTTCACCAAACACATTGCCACCAATGCACCACAATTCCCGTTCTGCACTACAATTACTATATTCTAAAACAAAAAGTTTTGTTGGCTGACGCACAGGCAGACAAAGTCGTGGTGGTGACATCATCACACATGTCCGCTTGATCGCGCCAGCCGCATCCAATCAATGACCTTTGGGGTGCTTTTAATTCTTGTCTTCTTTGCGACGCTTGCCTGTTCCTCCCACCCAGGAATGCCCCAAGGGCGTCAACGTGGTGTACGAATCGGTGGGTGGCGACACGTTCGAGACGGCGCTCAACAACCTGGCGGTGGGCGGCCGCCTCATCATCATCGGCTACATCGAAGGCTACCGAGCCGGGTCTGGCGGCGGCGGCTCCGCCGCCGCCGCCGGGCAAAAAACGAAAGCCGCCGCGGTCCTGGCAAGCGTGCAGGCGCGCCTGCTGGTGAAGTCGGCGAGCGTGCGTGGCTTCTTCCTGCCGCACTTCGCTGCGGAGCACGGCCCCGGGGTGGAGCGGCTCGCCGGGATGGTGCGGCGAGGGGAGCTCCTGGCGGTGGTGGACGGAGGCGCCGCCACGGAGGGCGGCCCGTTCCGCGGTCTGAGCGACGTCCGCCGCGCCATCGAGCACCTTTACTCGCGTCGGAGCCACGGCAAGGTCGTGGTGGAGCTGCCGGATTCGCCCGCAGCCAAGCTGTAGCGGCACTTAGTCGGTGGGCAGGAAGCATTCGGTGCAGACGATGGCTACTCCGTCTCTCACCACTTGTAAGACCTCCGAGACACGAAAGACTAGGTCAGAATACATTCTCGAGCCGCCATTCTTAACCGGTGGCTCGCGATCTGTCACCTGTGAGCGCCACCTAGCGAAGACCAGACCCAAGTTGGCCTTGAGTTGCTAACGGTTGAAAACCCCCTGCTCTGGAGGCCAATCCATAGCTCCTTCTACTAGATTTGTATCTGCCAGCAGTAGATTGAGTGAGAAATTGCAGGGCTACATATTTACCTTTACCAAGCTGCAACTTATGCAGGTTGTGAGTGGAACTCAGGAGGGCTTCTGACTGGTTGGGAAAATAAACTGTGAGGAGGCGGCACGGTGGCCCAGTGGGTAGCGCTGTCGCCTCACAGAAAGGGGTCCCAGGTTCGAATCTCGGCTCGGGTGCCTTTCTGTGTGGAGTTTGCATGTTCTCTCCCCGTGTCCACGTGGGATTTCGCCGGGCACTCCGATTTCCTCCCACAGTCGAAAAAACATGCCGCTGCATAGGTTTTTTGACTTGCAGACTAAATTGCCCGCAGTGCCCGGTGATGGACTGGCGTCCCATCGTAGGTTAGTCCCTGCCTTGCGCCCTGTGTCTGCCGGGATAGGCTCCAGCTCACCGTGACCCTGTACAGGACTAAGCGGTTTCTGACAATGAGATGAGAAAAACTGTGAGGGATGCTGTGTCAGCTGGCACCCATAGCATCAAGTGCACGGTTGTAACACTTCGTGGTGCTGACAAGTAGAGGACGCGGAGGTGATGGTCCAGACTTAGAGATTCTAGATGCGTTACAATATTGCCTGTGGACCTCAGCATGTCTATGCGTGAGATACGTGTGATTTTCCGTATTCATGTTGGTGGTAATTTTCTAACCAGAACCGGGCAAGCGTGGTATACATGTGCAGATGTTTTGTCAATCCATTGCTGGATTGGGCCTCTCTATTTCATTGAAATTGTTTCACCATAATGTTCAGTGAAGGATGGTTTAAACAAGGAGCACAGATGTACAATTAAATAACAAAAGATTGCTCTCCTGTCATTATTTTTGTAATTACGGTAATATTTTTGCACATCGTTGCTTTAAGTTTATCTGCCCTTTGATTTTACATGTTACGTTGGTTATTGCGGACATTTGCTGTCACAGGGAGCCTGCAGATAGAGCTTGCAAGCTCATTATTTTCTTCCGTAATTATAAACATATATCTCTGCTGACTACCACATCGCCTTGCATTATCTAGACTCAGCCCGGTTTAGCCTCTGATATCTTGCAATATTGGGCAAGTTCCACATTCGTATGATGTGTCTAGGCTCCCAGGTACAGGGAGTCGATCCATCGTGGCAGAGGTTGCTCATCCTCTCAATTCCTCCATCAAATTCTCTGTTGGATGGTTGTGAAAATGGCCAATAGTCATGCCTTTCCATTCTCTCCCATATTTTGCAGAAAGTCAGGGAACGTGCTGTTGGAAGCCCGTGGAACCAGACTGACTTGGTTGTGCTGAACATGCGTATTGCACGCTTTCAGTGTAAACACATGCCGAGATTTGGTACTGAACCCATAGCATTACCTTGCATTGATTAACTCATCTCATTATCTGAAACCGCTTAATCCTATATAGGGTCACGGTGCGCCGGAGCCTATCCCGGAAACACAGGGCATAAGGCAGGAATACACCCGACGACGGGACGCCAGTCCATCGGCATTGATTAACTGGAAGGTTTAAATTCCGTGAAAGCTGACCTAGACAGCAGTGCTTTTCCCTTTAGAATATTCGGCTACCCAAAGAAGCCTGTAACCAAAACGCGTTAGGATTGTTTCTCATCTTAGTAGTCAAACTGCATTAAAAGTAGCACAAGTTTGCAAAGTTGAGCGAGTTAATCAGGATTAATAGGTTTACATGGATTATCAAGTCCAGAATCATTACGTTCAATCTATCACGTGTGAAACACAATTATGCTGTTGTACCGCAACATATCACGGGACTAACACGCAAAACAAATTAAATTAGCATTTTTTTTGCAATCGGTACTGGTCCTGACTATTGCCGACTTTAAAAAAAATATATAACCGTTACAATACATTGCATCGCAAACTGTTCACCGTCCAAACCAATTTAATCATCCATACCCATTGTGCAATGGTCATTGATATAGGCGCTATTCACATCTCAATTTTTACCCCACTTGTTTATAGTATTTTCACACCTGCCCATAGCGTAGTCCCGAATGGGTCGAGTATAACAGTTCACTTAATACGTAAAGTATGCTGTTAATAGCGAACATTTGCCAGATACCGACGCTATTATCGGGCAATGCGTACTTATGGTTGAAAACTCGAGAACCAGAAAGAACCCCAACCAGAACAGGGGGAGAACACAAACTGCACTGCGTCCGAAGTAGGAATCAAACCACCTTGGGCAGAACCTTGAGGCCTATATTATACCACTGCATCACCCACCTACTTTATTCATAAAGTAGCATTTGTTTTTAATATTAGTATTTGAACCAGAAACTACAAATTTTAATGAAAATCAACGCGTTTGCTAAGTTACCAAACTAACACCACTCCACGGTATTCCTTTAGTCATTTTTCATGCGTTCTTAGATTCCGTGTGGAGTAAAAAACGCAATGAAATCCGACAAGAAATATTGTAAGGTTTTTATTTCACACAATTTGCATACTTTTGACTGTGAAACAACTTATGCAGGCATTACTGGTCCCCCCGCCAAATTGACAACCAAGAACTGAACACATCATTATTCAGTTCCGGCTTGATTCTGTACAGGGTTGAGGAACCAGACAATGTCCTGGTAGGGACGATGCAAGGCAGGCCTCTTCCCAGAACGTCAGTCCATTGCAGGACACTGGTCAATTAACGGAGACAGGTCTTGACTGCGGGAGAAAATCAGAACATCCAATAAAAATCCCCGTGCAAACCTCGGCAAAACATACAAACGCCACAAAGGCACCAGGTCCAGAACTCAAACCCGGACCAGGTATGCTGTGAGGTAACAGCGCTGCTCAACTGCACCACTCATAACAAGCATACATTTCAGGCCTTTAATAAATGCAAATAGTGAAAGTCTCAACGCAACTGTAACCACACAGCATGCGAAGGCTTTCATTTAGCATTATATCAACGGGCTTAAAAAATATATAATGCACTACTATTCATAAGGAGTTCTATCACATGTAGATGGATAATACAAGTTTCCTCTACACCAAGACACAGGCGAGGGCATGGATGGCAACAAAACCCACATTTATTTCCCAGACATGAAATATTGTATCCTGCTAAATAAAATGAAAATTCAGACTTTTTTTTTTGTGTGGCATTTGTTTAATCAGCTTCTCTGTATTAGGACTTAGAGGAAGAGCTGTCAAGCATAACCGTTCTATAATGTTCACAGAAATGATCACCACATGCGGAAAATTAGAATACCGTGAACAGAAACCTAATTGGCTGTTTGGAACTTCAAAAAAAAAAATTGGGATTCCCAATTGTCCTCGTGTATATGGATGAGTCCACAGTTTTCAATTCATGACTTCGCTTGTAGCGCTGGTTCACTCCGTTAGCCCTTAATGGATTATTTTCATGCCCCCACTCACATGAGTCGTGCTCTGCAACCATTATGAGCAAGACATTATTAAGGCGATAGAGCATTAACATGCCTTGCGGTCTGTGGTGCACACGTCAACGTAGAAAGATGTAGGACACTTGCTACTTATGGGTGTCAATTTGTTTTTAATTCACAAAATCTTTACGGCAAAAATACACGTGACCATGTTAATGTAATATTAGCCAAGTCAGAAACAGTTTTGATTTGAGTTTTATTCTGAATTTAATTTCGTCAACTAAGGCGGTAAAAAACAATCCTTTGTGATGTTGGCGTCTGTTAGTACCACTACCCGCTTAATCCGGAGCCTATCCCAGCAGACCCAGGGCGCAAGGCGGGGCTATGCCCAGGATTTGACGCAATTACAGGGCAGTGGGGCAACTTACTCAGGCCAGTTAGTAACAGCATATCCTTGGCAGTAGCGCGTCTTAAGTAGGGACTAAAAGTTATTCACCCCTAGTATTATTAGGTCGTGCAATTAACTAAATCTTCATGTTTACTATGAATTGTAGTCGATTACAATGTATGGCCTTCGCGGCCATTTGAGTAATAGTCACATTATCCTAGTCAGCGCTTTTGTTAAGCTTCGTCGTGTCATGTTTTTAGAGATTAGTCATAGGCACGCCGGACAACTGGCATGCATCAGGAGTGACTAAAATAAAAAGAACTCTTAATGTCATGAGTAGTCCATTAAATTATCGCAATTAAAAACGGTACACGTTCAGAGCAAGGCAATTGGTCAGACATTTAAGAGATTTGTAGAGATCATAAGAGCCATGCATCTGGTTTACTGGAAACCTCGACTTAACAATGACTGGATATTCACGATTGCATATCACGAAAATAGGTGATGGCCGCGTCACCGTTAAGTCACCGTTAAATAACCGTAGTTTAATCAAAATGAATTTAAAACTTTATGTTACGGCTCATTTTTACACCACGGGTTCGAACCAATGAAAAGACGATCAACTCACTATTGTTAACTATACCAATCCCTTTATTCTTGCGACTACGCCTGCAAGCATTTCATGTCATCCAGAAAAGGAATCTTCGCGTCGCACGGCGGGTTACAGAAGTCATTTCAATGCGTACCAGCTTCCTAGATTCTCGTAACCTTTCGTAGAGTGCCACTTTGGCCTTTCGGCGAGCTTGTTTGGGTCACAACGTTCTTGAACACCGGCTACGAGTTTAGCTTCGAGTGTCGGTTTTTTCCCCACGTTGTGCTTTCTGAACAATACCCTCGGCAGCAATTTACTTCTGCGGCGAATCTCAAAAGCATGCGGGTGCCGTTTCGTGCGGTCCTTTTTTGCGCTCAAGTACGTCGTACCGTCCCGATCCTCGGAGGCGTCTGGAAGATCGCAGCGAGATTTTTTTGCGACGCGCACCAAGTCGACACTCATCTGGAGGCTCTCCTTCCAGATCCGAGCCGCACTCAATCTTTCTAACGGGATGTTTGCCTCTTTTCTTACTTGTAATTGGGCGCTCAACCTGTTCACTCGCGTCAGAATTCTCCATGAATGAGGCCGGCTGTTGGGTGGGCGCTTGTTTCTTGGCTTCTCCCACACTACGGCGAAGCTGTTCGAGTCGTCCTCTCCCCATTTTTGCAGCTGGTTTCTGGGTCGTACTGCTCCGTGTGCAGTCAATGCGCTCGCTCAACTCTTTTCGATCACGTCCTCGAGCGACCTCCCCAGTATCGTGACGGCCTTGTTTTAGGGACTTGCAGCTCGACACGGACATTTTGGTGTCTTGTCGCACTTGTGCCCTTTCATCAACAAGCCTGGTGAGCATCACCCAGCACGGCCGTTGCAGTATTTCAGCATACTTCTGCTTGGCTGGTTTGTCTATACTCGCCTCTGCGTTAACATTCAAATCATGCTCAAGTCCACCGTCACCACTGCCCGGAGCCACTTCAATTCCATTCTTAAAACCGATCTCTATCGAACTGTCCACTACATCCTGAAGTGCTGCATTTCCATTTGGGCAGCTGCCAGCGCCTCCAGGCCGAGCAACATCACATTGCACCTTAGTCTTGCGCACATGTGTGGCTCCACACCTCTGCCTAGGCTTTGAACTGCCTTTGCCCAACACCTTTTTCCGTTTGGTACTTGTCTTATTACCTGGGTCAGCGCCAACGTTACCAGCGTCCTCCAGTCGCTCCTCTTCATTTCGGTGTTCGTTAAAATAATTTACAGTTTGCGCACAAGGCATGCTCGTAGCTGTGGTTAATTTCCTTGGCGTTTTTACGCGACTCCTATGCTGGTCTTTGGTGACCTTTGGATGGTCATCCAAGCAAACGTTATTGAGTATAATACGCAGAGGGTCCTGTGACGTTTTCTGATGGAAGCTCGGCCCCAGCGTTCTCATCGACCACTTGTCTTCATCCTGTGACAAGAATTACAAAGCACATTGGAAACAAAGAACCGGATTTCTTTTAAAAGGATCCATTCATGGCAGATGAATAAAGTGCAATATTATTTACACGTCTTCCTTTGTAGGTTTGTGTTGACGTTTTTTCAGGTTGATTCGTATGCCCTCGTGCATTATGTCTGAAAGACACCTATAGTTCCTGACAAAGCTCCCAACACGACATGTCAAGCCTACAATGGAGAAGAGTTTATCTTTCAGACACTGACAAAGTATTTACTTCTTTATATTTCAAGCGTTTTATTTTATCTAACGAAAAAGTGCTTCACGCTTTTAAAACCACGTCATCGTTTTGTCAAGGACACAGAAATTGTGCAGGGCTTTGACGAGACCATGACAAATTGCCGAGCGAGTTCAAAAGTGTCCGATGAAGTGTCGTATCGCAATACTACAGCTAACGAGTTCATGAGCAGAACGTTGAGACCCTAGTGTGGAGTGCAGTGTTGTATAGATGCGCCAAAGAAAACTGCAACGTCTTGAGGTAGGAGACGTGTTAAAAAGTAGAGAATCAGTTGGATGGAAATAGGAACAAAAACATCTTAAGGCATGTTTCAGAGAACAATGGGATAAATAAACATTCTGTAAACGCCAAATATGTGGATTGGGCACATTCTTCGGGGGGGGGGTGGAGTTAATTTTTTTTTCGAGGCGCTACCGTTGACATTCAATAGAAGCTTAATGAAACGTAGTGATGCTTTGGTAAAACCATGATATTTTAAGTGTATGGCCATTTTTGTACATCTAGTTGTACGAGTGCCTCCCCATGCCTGTACAAATTACAATGGCTATTTGACGATACTTGACTGTGCTGGTCAGTGCAGGTTGAATAGTCGAATCATTAATGCAGACGCAGTTGTACAGTATAATGGATTTTACAGCAGCCACTAGTGCCAACCATAACGTCGCTCCACAAGCCCTATGAAGACTGTAATCGATCATCCCCACTATTAAAAGCCTGACAGGATTGGGCACATTCCTGATCTAGTAACAGGCACTCCCAGCCCACATAAACCTCAATTCCAAAATGGGACAGGAAATGAGAAATGGGTGCGCCTAAAATTTTTGGAAAAACAAAGTCTGTACTTGTGACCTTGCAGTAAAACACAGACTGTGCAACCAAGGGCTCACTCAAACACCGGTTTTATCACCTTCAGCACAACTGGCTTGGGGCAGTCTTGGAGGCAGTGTTTGGCGTAGTTTATCAACCCGACCGTCTTAAAGCCACAGCCGAAACAGTAGTGACGATCATGCACCGCCTCCGTGGTCAGAATGGACATCCGCAAGGTCGATTTTTTCTGACTCTTCTGTGGGTAGGCAAACGTGTACACATGCAAACGTGACTAATTGCAACTTAGGTTTCCATAGCCAATACAAGGATCCCTTTTGTGTTTTTGGGGGGGTTAAGCCACGTGGTAAATTAAATCAAGATTGTGCTTATTTATACCACAAACGATGCAAGTTTAACTCCTATAATGCTCAGGAAGCTGTGGAGGTCACGTTATGAACATCTTGTGAAAAATCAGATGCAAAAGGTTCCCGGCTTCAATCTTTCGTGATTGTCATAATATGTAAGCCACATCTGTATATACCATGGTAGCAGCAGATGTGGCTACTTGATGCACGAATGGTGCATTTAAAAAAAACTACAGTGTACGACTGTGGTCACCCACTAGACATAAGTGAATGGTGTCCGATTCACAAATCCGAATGAAAAATCGTGTTAAACCGCCTCAATGTAGTTATTGCTGTATAATGGCAGCATTGCAACGTTTTCAAATTGTCATCAACTTTCCACACAAGATTGTCACATTTACGAAGCTATAATACCAATGCGTTGATCAAATTCTGATCAATGAAGCTCACTGCTGGCTTAAAGCTTTTTACGATGGATGTTAAATTCGGTGGAATATGAAAGATCTGTTAAATGATGATCATCGTGCTCTTAATACAAATCAATGCGCGTGAGCATATATCTGTGTTATAAGCGTATAGGGTCACGTTTATTTTGTTTAACCGAGAACGCAAGTCAAGTTGATCTTATTTGCAAAGTGACGCGAATGCCTAAAACCATAATACATTAACTATAACAACGAAGCAAATGGAAGGGAGTTAAAAAAAATGGTCAGATGGGAAATCAAAAAGGCAAACCTCTTAAATCATAAACCAACATTACAACAGTCCCTGGAGCGCACAGCGTTAGGTTTGATCGTTGTTCAAGTAAATAGAAAACATTTAGAACAAATAGGTCCTTCTGCGCCAATGATGTAGCCAGTATGCAACATAGCGAGTTTATAGCTTTCCGGAAAAGGCAGGACGTCTGGTGGCGGTGGAAAGTGTTCGGCTAATGTTGGCACCAGCAAACTGCTGGGCTGCCTTCCCCCTCCCCGCAGTTCTCGCTCACCGAACGAATATTTACGCATAATAAATTGTAATTGACCCAGCTCTAGCTATATTCCCAGTACAATAAAATCCAACTGTCGTTTGCAGGCGCGGCGTGAACGCAGCAGTTGTGGTTACAGTGCTACGAACCCCACCACCCCAATTCGAATCCCGCTCACGACCAACAGCAATGACGATGGCTTTGATCGCTCTTGGGGCCTCACCCCCAGGTCGCCTCGGTCTCAAAAACGAGTATAGGACCCAGTGCGGTGTTCAAACATTAAAAATGGGGTGAGAAATAAAGGCGGATCGGCGTCCTGTTGGCCACCTCTGCAATTAATAACAACATTTCTCGAGCGCTTTTCACCCGAGGGTCACAACGCGCTGCACAGAGCTGCGGAGAGAACGGCACGCCAACAACGACAGCATCAGAATGGCAAATCGGCAACAACAGTTGGACGATCACAAGAAAATCACGGCTCAAGGAAGCGATTGCTTTCATCCAGCAGTGCAATTCCCACGCCTGCTACAGATTAGAAGAGGCCACACAACAATCATTCGTAATGAATCGCTATGCACCTCCTGTGTATCACAGCTTATTTCAAAACAAGATATTATAAATATATACAATAGAATTATCAGGGACCAGATGCGGAATTTGCGGGCGTTATAAATTATATAATTGAAAACGTGGTACAAAAGCGATTTCTCAAGTTTAAATAATGTATTGAGTCTTACTGGTATGAATACAGTAGTGCTCATAATAGTGCAGTTACTGCATGTTTTACAAGCCTTGTTAAAGCGGCCAGGCGGTACAACATTGGGAGACATTCATGGGAAATTCGTAAAAGCAATTCTCATTCAGCGCCACAACACGGTCATTATTTAAACTCGTATTACAAGAGGGAAATACGAATACAGTTCAACTATAGTTACGAAGGTTTAAAAATCAATGTGTAGCCACTCACCCTGCGACCGCCAAGTGCCATATCGTCCCGAGTCGACCAAAACTGCTTTCTGAACCTCGTCACAATGAGTCAGAATGAAGGCGAATCCTCTGGTGGCTTAAAAGCCCTCGGATCTCAATCTCTCCTGCAATGTTATACGTTAATTGGTCAAGCACCTGATTCTATTTAACGCTGTAATTGAGTGTGTGTGTGAACTAATAGGAGTGGCACGTAATGTAGGCCGAGATGGCTACTTACGTTTTCACTCAATCAACTGTGTTTTCATAAGGACAGCCATCCACAAAACAATGCACCTGCACAATTGTGAGATAAAGATTACAATGTCAGATAACGCCACCACAGCAATAGCAGGTGTATTGAAAACAATAGGAGCATTCACGGCTTCAAAAATGCACTTAAGTAAATCTCATCTCATCTCTCATCTCATTATCTGAAACCGCTTAATCCTATATAGGGTCACGGTGAGCCGGAGCCTATCCC
>JAZEWT010000022.1:11517582-11529740 GCA_036362905.1 Mordacia mordax
TGGCGTTGAACGTTAGCCGTGGTGCCATGGGTAAAGGTTAACCCACGTTGCGACTTGCAACCCCGCAAGTTGGTGGGGTCAAGCGTGGGTACGACGTGACCCGTCACTGCCGCCCACGACGTCTAGCCGGCGCGGAAGCGTAGGCCACCATTGTACGTGTGATGATTATAGGAGCAAATGCGCAAAACTCCAAGCGGCCAGCGACAAACGGCACTGTCAAAGATCTAATGGATGTGTTGCGCGGTTCTTGAATCGAACATGAATTTTGGGGAGGGGGGGGGGGCGATGTAGATCAGTGCAGCGCTTTGTGACCTTCGGGTGAAAGACGTTCTGGTAATGCAACCATTATTATGTGAGCGGGAAATCCCAAAGCGGAGCAGCGCGAAGGGACGAAGCAGGAAGGGAAATGGTTTGTCTGCGGTGTGGTGGGTGAGCGATAATATAATTTATGTAACTCGCCGCGAATATTCCACGCCTGGTCATAGACGAGAGAGACAGAGAGGTGATGGGAAGGCAGGCAGGCAGGCAGCCGGCGCCAACATTTGCCAGACACTGCTTCCTATGTGTTTATATCATCAACCAATTAATGGGTGCTTTTGTATTTGTGGGAGGAAAGCGGAGAGCCCAAAGGAAACGCGCGGAGAACAGGGGGGGAGAGAACGCACACATTTCACGTAGAAATAATAATTGCACTTCCGGAACGCTTGTCACCCGAGGGTCACAAAGCGCTGCACAGAGCTGTGGAGAGAACGGCATGTCAACAACAACATCAGGGCAGTTCAACTGAAAGTCAAATAATGGCTATAATTTTTTGTAGGACATAAAATAAGCAATACAAAAAATAATTCAACAAACGAGGAAGGAATACATTTTCCAGAGCAGGTGCAGGTTGGCAGCGAGCCATCATCCCGGCACGATAACAGTGAGCCGCATTAACAGTCCTATCCAGAGGACTTGAAAAGCCTTATGGAACGAGTGAATCTTGAGACGAACTTTCAATATGCCCAGGGACTCCACTGATCGAATCTCCCGTGAAAGGGCATTCCAAAAAGCGCTCGAGGCGGGAATTGAATTGCCTGGTGTAGCAATGCCTTGTGGTTGTTCGACAATGTGGATGAGATTAAACAGTCCTGTAGACGGAGGCCTGGACTTTGTAGAACTTCTTCGAGTTAAGTTCATTGGGACGGGCACATTAGTAGCCTGAGAGAAGAGTGATGAGGAGGTGATTGACCGGGAAGAACTGTGAAATTGTAAGCCTCACAAGTTGGGCTGCTTAATGTCTTACTGTCATCTTGTAACTTTTAAATGAATGATGCATAAGCCGTGCTGTCATCTGCAATGACGTGCACTGTGAAGATAAGTGATGTTCGAGACAAAACGTAGCCTTGCGAAACACCGGAGTTAATGGTGCAGGTAGCCGACTGCCTACCAACAACCACTTTTAAATTAAGCAACTATTACACTGGGTTCAAAATGACGGTATCTGAGCGGTGAGACAGTAAACAGTTGCCATCAACATGATCTATTACAGCCCTGTGCTTAATGTAGTCCTCCCCACGCCGTGGTTATCAAGAGTGCTTGTTAGGCCATACTTCGTTCACGCTGATCAGTGGAGTTGGTTAAGCGGAGCCACAGGACCGATAAGGATGTTATTATTAATTGTTATTTAGCAGACGCTCTTATCCAGGACGATTTGTATCATAGCAGAGGCTTAGCGAGGAAACCACACAGAGGCGAGGGGAAGGCAGTCATGCATTCAGCCGGCGTCCATCGCAGGTGTTTAGCCGTAGCTGGGTAGTTAACTTGCCTCAATGCATGGCGTGTGTGAGTGTGTGTTTCTACATCTGTACATGTGTATATTCATCAACACTCGTGAAACAGACGATGAGATGCAGTGTCAGTCTGGGTCATTTTGGACTTGGTAGGCACTTGCTGGTGGGCACTTTCAAGCAACACTGGCCCTTACGGTTCACATAAGAGCTGGAGAACCTTTTTATTTTACAGAGCGCTATCTCTGTAATTTCAGATAACATTTGCAGGCCGCTTATCATACAATTCTGACTTGAAAAATAATTATGGCTCTTTGAATTGATCTTAAGAGGTGATATTTCCAGAGCCATGTCAAGTGTTTCGCCTCCTCTGCGACATTTTATTTATTAGAGCTCACCTTTACTTTGACATGACACTCGGCGTTGTAAAATTACAAAAACTGTTTTGTCAGGTCAATGGCATAACCCAAAAAGTATTCGATTAGATGAGCCATTCATATATTTGGGTTAGTCCACATAAAGAGCCGATCCAATATGTGTCATGCAATCCCCTGCCTGGACTGGCTTTGGTGTCACGGTTACAAACGTTTAGCGATTATCGTTTCAGCTGAAAAAAACAATCCTCGCAATCATCTTCAGCAAATAAAGGACGTTTCGTTAGCAATTGTCAAACATAATCAGGACAAGGTCCACAGAGTAATATGAATTATAATATTGACTGGGGAAAAATGTGTGTCACGCTGAGATGCTCACTTGCAGTGGTGGCCAATGATCGATTTTTGAGCCATTTCGAGGTCGTCAGGCTTCACATGGCCACGGAACGTTTGAAATTTGTATCTGGCCTATGTTCGCAGGTTTCCACCCCACTTGATCTCACACAATTATGGTTTAGGAAAAAAAAAGCGAGAATCGGTGGATAATGGATAAATCGGAAGAAATAAACCCTGGGATATGGAATCGGGTCATAGTTACGAGTGTGTTTGTTTATTGAATTTCTGGGCCAAGGCTCGAGCAGCGTTACTCATCGTCACTCAGAATGATATGCACAGCTTTATTATCCGCTCTGATTCAGGGGACCTGCCGCTAACGTGTAGATTTACTCCATCTCCCTGCGGGTCCTCCCGAAAATGCATGAATGTAATCATCCCCAGTGCCATGCAAGAAAAGACAAAGGCATGCTGTATTCACACAACACCATGGATTCATCAAATTCTGAGATTAATTTATCGGGCTTCTTTCGCAGTTTGAGTCGGTACAATCGCAAATTGTTTATTTTGTGTAATTGCAAATTAATTATATGCAGCTATTGTGACAAATGATTACAGTTGCTTCTCGAACTGCAGGTCTCAGGCCAATCTTTCAAATCACCGAATTAATTCAATTTAACCTGAACCCTGGGATGTTGCCAGGGTGTAATTAATAATAAAATGAACCATCAATTCAAAGGCACTGGTTCGACCTCCTGTCGTGGCCTTTAGAACAACAGCCAATGATCCTTTGAATCTGCTTCGCGTCTGTTCACCCAGAAGCATAAATGAGTGCAAGTACATTCTATCGTTCGATACAGGTCGCATGTGTTGGGGTAAAGTGTGGGTATCTCCCACCTCTCTCCAGACCGCTGGCCAGCGTGGAAGAATGTCATTATTTACTCTCTGCAGTGTCGTAAGCAAGCAAATTGCAGGGCTGCACCTTTACGGTTCACCTTCGCAATGATGTCTATAAATCAGCTTCGGGTGCGCGGTGTCACTCGAACCTCGCCCACGACGGCAGTGCCCGTTTTGAGGGCGGAAGCAGCGTGGGCTCATGGGGCGTAGATGAGCGAGCGATATGTTTGTGGCGTGCGGTCGTTTCTACGCGTTTCCCATCTCGACGGTCTGTTCCGCCGAGTTCCTTCTGCGTCACCTTTTCATTCCTTCCACTCTCTTCCACCCGCCGCCGCCGCCGCGATGGAAGCAACGGGACCCGCCGTGTTGATGGCGTGCGGATTTTCTTTTGACTGATGAATCCGCGTGAAATATTGTGCTCGTTATTTCCATTTTATCAGGTGCTTTCGGAGACCTTTTCATGAATCAGATGGATTATCAGTCGGTGGCGGGGGTTGTTGTCCGATGTTGTTGTTTTTTTTGTCATTGCTGTTAATCCACGTCCATGCGAATGACTCGGCCCACGTTAATTGTCGCCTTCATTGATTCCATCGCCTGAGCAAAAGATCTCATGCTAATTTGTGGCTTGGCAGTTTTTAGAAGTCATTTGTTTTTTTTCGCCAAGGAAAGTCGTGCATGGATGTGATTTTTAAAGTCAAAAAGTGCGATTAAGCATCTGCTTGCCCTTGCCATTAACGGCAGAAGACCCTCCACCGAAGGAATTTCCAGAGAGGACGTTATTGCCTTTCTGGTCAACGTTCGGCAGACGTTTTAGAAGAGCACCCGGACTCTACTCCACCACACGAAAGTGACGTATCGACCAACTGATAAACTGAATTGGGATTTCACGGCTCGGCGTCTGAGATCGCTGCATCAAGCATTCCTACTGCGACGCGACCGGTACGGTATTTATATTTCCTGGTTGCCAAGAAGCGGAGGATTTCGAATAAACTCGCGCACTGTTTAAACTGCCCTGCTGGGAGATTGAATTGAGCCGGTTGACCTCTAACGGCCACGTCCAACTCGTTAGACAATATTGCTGCCCGAGCATGCCTGTGGGTGTGGTGCTTCTAGCTCATTCGTGTGCAGCCTGGAGTAAAATAAACCATGATTTTTAACAGTCCTTTCAGCAGTTGCATATGTCTTTTTAAAAGTAAATATCGCTATGATGCTGGTCTTGGAATAGCTAATGTATGCACATTTGCTCTTGCCTCTGGTGACCATAAAAAGTGAGAAACTTTCCTAGTTCGTTGCTATAATCACCTTCAGAGGTGGGGGGTGGGGAGGGGATTTGCAATCTTGTAAAAAGGCTTTCACTTCTAATGGTTTCTGCATAGTCTTGTCCGTTCAGTGTGCAGGGCAATACATTGAACAAAGTGATATAATGTAAGGGTCCCTTGTGGTCTCTGAAAGCCCTGATTTATTGTATTGCCGTTTCATTATAGTCACATTTGCATGTGCGTTCCTAAGCGTATTTTTGCGAGAGCCAAAATTGTAAGCATTCTATGCATCGCATAGCTACTGCTTTGTAAACGCCGGCGAGCAAAACCTTATCGTGTTTTTTCCTATAAAGAAACGCACTTTTTTTTCCCCCCTACATTCTAATCGAACACAATGTTGGGGTTGCTTCATATAATTCAGTAGAGGCGTGTGTGTGGCCAGATATGTAAACTGCGTTGACAGTGCAAGCAAGGCTGAGGTGCGTCTACTCACGGTCGTATGGAATAATCCTGAGAATGTGATATTTTTATTTTGTTAAATGGTGTTGCGGGATAACCTGTTAGTGCTGTCACCACTCTTCCCGAAGGAATGATCCAATGCTAATTGGTGGCTTCACAGTTTTGGAAGTCTCATCTCATCTCAATGTCAGAAACCGCTTAGTCCCGTACAGGGTCGCAGTGAGCTGGAGCCTATCCCGGCAGACACGACGCAAGTTAGGGATATAACCACGATGGGACGCCAGTCCATCACCGAACACTACGGGCAATTTAGTCTGCATGCCAATTAACCTATGCAGCAGCATGTGGGAGCAAACCGGAGTGCTCGGCGAAAACCCACGCAGACACGGGGAGAGAACATGCACTGGGCCACCGTGCCGCCCAGTTTTGGAAGTGATTTGTTTTTCGTAGGGAAAGTTGTGCATGGATGTGGTTAAAAGACATCCAAAGGTGCAATTCTGACAATTGCTTGGTGTTTCCAATGTTTGCAAAAGGCCCTCTATTAGAGGACATCCTAGAGAGGACAGTATTGTGTTCAGCAGCTTTGGCATCTGTCCAGCATTGAATAGCAGGCGAAAATATCACCAAGTCAGTGAGGTGGCGCTCCATCTATTGAATGACCTTCCACCCCCTACAAACAAGCAATTCCAGGGCTGCACCTTTATCCTTTTCAAGCATTCTTTGTGTGTAGGATTTTCTAAGGCAATGTTGTTTTCTCATGATGAATGTTGTGGACGGTGTGCGTTTGGTTTTGTTAATTACGGGGTTCTTGGTATCGGCCGCTAGACCGCGGTGATGGGCGTTGGGTTCACCTGCCGGTTCGTGACCTACGTCATTACTCTGCGGACGCTGTGAATGAGTATTCTGAGAGCACGGCATTCTTTACATGGAGTGGGGGGGGGGCTCTTAATCAAAAATGTACTCTTGTGTTATTACTCTGCGTGACACCTCATGTGGACCTCTCAGACTCTTACACCCCTGCTAAGTCCTCCAGAGGGGATAATAGGCCCTTAAAAATAAGTCTTGGCTTCTCGATGCTGTTCTTAAACATTTAAAATGATGGTTCTTTATATCCTCGACATCCATGGTCAATCCACTGCTGGATGAAGGCCACACCAAGACGCAAACATCTCCCGCTGATCCTGCAGATTAATAATCCATCCAGCTTTTATACATAAATGTTGATTTTGTTGCTCCATCTCCTGGACAGGCAAATATCTTGGACGCGCTTGCATTTACGGACTCATTTCAGCTTTGAAATCCCACTCTTCCATCGGTACCAACAACCCTCATAGGCACTCTTAAGTATAAATAACAAATATTTAAAATGTTGAAGCCGACAATACAACCCGTTAATGCAGCACAGACTGGTTAACGAAAAGGATCAGGACACAGTTGAAATGTTGCTCATCGCTATTGTTATTGCTTATTACTCTTTGAGAATTGCTCTCCAGAACTGTGCTTTCGGGATAGTCGTGTCAAGCGCGCCCACTCTCTCCATTCGTGGCGTTTCGTCTCCCACGCTGGAGAGCAATTGTCAAGTATCGAGCCGCGAAAACCTGCATCAGATTATTACTATTGCTAGCCACGGCCATAAATCACTCGGCTCATTATTTATGCAGGCGCGATATCCATAACACTGCTTCACCGTGGACGTTAAATGCTCTGACGTAATTCGCAAGACGAGCAAGTTGTGATAACAGTAATTGCATTTCCAGAGCGCTTTTCACCCGAGGGTCGCAAAGCGCTGCACAGAGCTGCGGAGAGAACGGCGCGTCATCGGCAACAATAACTGGCATCAGGGTTCAAATTTGCCAAAACTCAAGATCACAGCTAATTACGCAATTGGGCTTACACGCATCAGCATTCGTCAGCCCCTGCTGCTTGACCAGTGCCCCAAGGTGCTCTTCCAAATGAGACTTAACGTCGTGTCGAGACTTCACACCCGATTAATGTTCCCCTATAAATCGAACAAATCGGGCAGCACACTGGCGAAGTGAGCGGCGCCACCTCACGGCGAGAAGGACCTGGGGTCAAAACCCCAACTCGGGTAGTGCCTTTCTGTGTGTAGCTGGCGCGGTCGCCCTGTGTGCGCGCGCATGTGGGGTTCCACAGAGTACTCCGGTTTCGTCCGACAGTACAAGTACTAGGTTAATTGGCCTGGCTAAATTAGCCCTGATGCCTTTAAAGGGGTTGGTGTCCAAGCCCACGTATAGCCCTGTCTAGCACCCTGCGTTGGCCCGGAAAAGCTCCGGCTAATAGCAACCCCCGGCTCATAGCAACCCCCCCTGCTTAATCAAGCGGGTATTGATAACGAATGAAGGAATTAGCTGAATTAAATAGCTTTTCGCCAACCGCTGCTCTACAGTTGTGTGTATGCCAGGCTCGTGCTCACGGCGAACACCAGCGACGATTTTCTGAACCGTTCCTGGGTCTCCCCCTAGGTGGACTCAGCCTCAAACGAGTACAAAGTGCGGTGTGTAAACATTGCCACTAGGGAGACAAAGGCGGTCGAGCGTGGTGCTGGTCACCTACCTCGCGTGCCGTGTTGACCCGCAGGTGCTTGCTGACAGCACTTGACCCGACAGTCTGTTTAGGCTATACGAGGGATGTTTGTCTTTAATGTCAGGCTTTGGGTGCTGCGCTGCCGCTGCAAAGGCCGAGTGGCTCACAGGCAGCAGCGCTACTCACAGCGCCACTGCGCCGCCTGCTGTGACACCTGTTACATTCATATTTGCATCGGCGCAAAATACTGTGGGCATGCGTGCAAATCAAACTCGTTAATGACAAATGGGACTTTTTAAAAGCCTGTGGCGTACACAGCGCCATAAGCGAGGGAGATGCTGGTAACAATAAGCCATTACTTCTCTGTACACGTTCTGCATGAGTGCGTAACATTACGAATGCCTGTCACTAATTCTTTGGGGACACGGTGGCTCAGTGCTCTGCGCCGCGTTTTGTGACCCTCGGGTGAAAAGCGCTATAGAAGTGCAATCATTATAATCATCCAAAAAAAATATTTATTTTTGTACAATTGTATATCTAGGAAAAAGCTTCACTGAGTTTCAAGTCTCTAGCAGTATCCCCTGCTAAGCTATTGCACTATGGGGCATTCATTCTTTTTTAAAAATAAGTATAATCAATTCTTATTATCATTGAAACATGACACTGACACAAATTGGACATACCTTTCAGATTGACAAGATGTTTAGTGTCCATTGCACACAAACCGTGTGTACTGTACGGTTTTCAATGCATCCGCTATGCTTACAAGGGTGCACTACCGGATTGAATCACTGGTTCCATAAAGCTTTCATGTCCTCTGGCAAGGACTGTTTATGCGGCTCACTGTGCTGTGCCAGGATGATGGCTCGCGGCCGACCTGCGCCTTTTCGGGAACATTTATTCCTTCCTTGTTGAAAAATACATTTTTATCGTTTATTTTCTGTCCTATAAATTATAGCCGTTATTTGATTTTTCAGGTGAACTGTCTTGTTGACATGCCGTTCTCTCTACAGCCCAGATTTGTAACAAACCCCTCCCCCCCCAAAAAAACGGGTTGCCTGACATTATATTATATATCGGGCATTGTCTGGTGGGTTGACGCCCTCCGACTGTCTGACTGCCTTGCCTTACCTCTCACCTGTCAATGATTTCTCTTCAGTGCCTTGGGACCTCTGGGTGCTACAGTGATCCTGTCTGTGTTATTTGCAGATTTGATTGGAGTGAAGACTCACCCGTCGGGGTCTCCCATGAAGAAATAGGTGGCATATTGGACATTTATCTGCGAGCGCTGATCGCTGCTTTGCTTGTGCCCCAAGTGGCAAATGACAGACACGTCAAATAATAATAAATTCACGACAATCAAACAACGACAAGAATAAGACGAAAAGCAAGCATCCACATCTCTTTCAAATATATAATTGAGTAAGGATCGATGTAAACGGAATGCATTTGCAGCAAGGAATTGCAGGACTGCACCTTTGTCTTCTATTTAATTGCACTCGCACATCCGGAGACTTGAGAGCAGCTCAATAGAGGTTCCGTGTGTCGTGACCCACCTCCACATGACACACGCGACTTGTCGCACCTCTTAAGGATTAACAACGACCCCTTTTTGAAGCGCCGAGTAAACGTGTCGCACAGCCTTCGGGGATCGTTAACAATAAATATCGTCGGTCCGCTCAGAAGCGCCGTCGGGCTAGAAAAGGGTTAATTGAATCACCGCTGGCCATCGAATGGTGCGGCGGGCAGTCGGGCAGGATTAGGGCACTCGGTAGCAGAACGCAGCGCTGTGGTTGCCCACGTCTCGTGGCGGTGGCGGTGGCGGCATGGGTGGTGGGATGTGGGTGCGGTGCAGAACTCGGTTCGAACAATGACGGCCAGAGCGATAATCTGGCACAAAAACAGGCCCCCCCCCTCCTCCACCACCGGTGAAACAAAACGTAAGCGACAATAGCAACAACAAATCCCACGCAAATATTAACAAATCATAGTTACGGCGACGAAGACAATTGACCAGAGTGGGCAGCGGTTTAAAAAAAAAACCGCGACAAAATAAACGGGACTATAAACTAAACGTGGAATATAAAAAAAACTCAGCGGGGGAGGGCGGAGTTTAATTCCAAGGCGGGATTTGAACGCACGGGTAAGAGAGTGGAGGGGGGGGGCGGTAGGAAAAAAAACCACATCCCAGCCCCGGCAAGCGACGTATAAAGCCATGATCACGGCAAGCGAGGTGGGCGAGGCTGCAGCTGCGATGCCACGCGGCTCGGGGCAGGAGAGAGCGCGCGCGGCACAGCGCGAGAGAGTTCACCAGCTCCGACGCTGGGCGCTGTACGACAAGGAGGAGCAGTGCAAAGGTGCCAAGAAGAAGCCCGGCGGTCCGGCGAAGAAGGCGAGGAAAGGAGGCGGACGCAAGGGGAAGGACGGGGCGCAGCTCAACCTACTCTTCACGCCCAGTGTCACCCTGCTGGAGTCGGCCGCCAGGAACGACGTCGAGGAAGGTGAGTCTTTGAGTTGACCCTCGGAAAAGCTCCCCGCCGTCCTCCGTTCCCCCTCCTCGTTCGCCGGCACCGCCGCTCGTAATTAAACATTCATGGAGTTTTTAGATCAATCGCTTTGGCGCCACGTCTTGTAATGCTTTTCGAGAAATTGAAAACGCGACCTGTGTTGTTGGTGCGTCCGTGCGTCCGTAGCTGGCGTGGGGGGAGGTTGCGATAGTAACAACGTTTCCCACATGGATTAAACTTAGGTATAAAGAAAGGTCGTGTTGTTATTTGGCGCTGGCCAAGATGAACCAGTGGGTTGTCCGAATTGCAAAGACTAACTAGACCAAAAGAGACTTGTTAAAACCCACTCTCACGACGTGAATGGCACTGTGGGACCAATGGTGGCCCAACGTTCCATGTTTACTGGGTATTCGCAATTAAGAAAAAGAGTATTTTGTCTGTCAGCTACCCACCAGCTTCCGCACCGCTAATTAAATATTTCCAAAGACTAAAGAGGAGGCGTTTCGTAAAGCGTTACCTAATCCCTGGTGTGTGCAAGATTTTACTCTTAAATTGGATTTTTATAATTTCAAATGTGTGTCCGCCCGCCCTGAATGTGCTCGCCAGATCTGCATACTTCGAGCGGTAAAGTTTGCCCCCGATTTTTGTTTTAAGCAACAAGTGCTACTATTGCTCTGAGCATTATTGCCTGCAGTATTGATGCAGGGGTGGCACGGTGGCCCAGTGGTTAGCGCTGTCGCCTCACAGCAAGAAGGTCCCGGGTTCGAATCTCTCGGCTCGGGTGCCTTTCTGTGTGGAGTTTGCATGCTCTCCCCGTGTCCGTGTGGGTTTTCGCCGGGCACTCCGGTTTCCTCCCACAGTCCAAAAGCATGCTGTTGCATAGGTTAATTGGCTCGCAGGCTAAATTGCCCCGCAGTGCCCGGCGATGGACTGGCGTTCCATCGTGGGTGTATCCCTGCCTTGCGCCCTGTGTCTGCCGGGATAGGCTCCGGCTCACCGTGACCCTGTATAGGACTAAGCGGTTTCAGACAGACAATGAGATGAGTATTGATGCATAATATTTTTTTTCTACTTTTGGGCATTGTTTGAAACCGTAACATGAGTGAAGTATTTTACAGGCTGTTCGCTCGGAAGCCTATGATAATGAATAGGTTAATAAGGGTTTGTTTTTTTCCACCAGCTTAATTCTATGGTTGTGGATGTACATTTCACATGCTTAATCCGTATGTAATCATTATTATTATGAAGAGGCTTTTTATTTGAGCACAGTGTGTGAATCAGTACTAAGGTTCACATTTAATCAACTAATCCTCCTTTCTTGATAACGGTGAAATGTTCATAAAAGACCCATAGTATCGGATGCACTATTGACTTTTAGTTTAATCCACACTGGGATGGCGATGGTGAATTCTGTTCCATGCGCATGTTAGACCAGTGCAACGATGTAGGTTTTCACGGCTCGAAGCATGATGATTGTTTCCAAAAGCTGCTCTTTCGGGATAGCCGCGTCGGAGAGAGGAGGAGCGATCAACGCGGATATCCCAAAAGAGCGACTTTTGTTGGACCAGTGGCAAATCCTATAAATGCGCCGTACGTTCTAAAGCATTGAAAATAATGCCCCTGGTGTTACATAATGAATGTTACATTCTAACTGTGAGGTTGCCTTAGTTCTGTGCCGCTGTCCCGTCCCGCAGTTGCTCGCATCTCCTGTGGTTTTTTTCGCGTCTCTGCGACACGGCTCTGCCGCCCGTTTCCCGGTTGTGCCGCGTGTTGCACGGCACCGCGTGCTACTTGTTGCTCCACCCGCTCGGTGGCCTCTGCAGACGCGGTGCGACTCCAAAGCGCGGTGCGACTCCAAAGCGCACCGCGTCTCAGCTACGGCGGTGGCCAAATGCACAATGGACGAATAGTGACGCGAGGCTCTGTCGCCGGTGAAACTTGTCCGTTTATAACACTCCTACCCACTCACACTGTCCCTTCTTAGCGTGTCTTCTGCCGCCTCCCCCCCCCCCCCCC
>JAZEWT010000022.1:11619951-11631805 GCA_036362905.1 Mordacia mordax
GAGCCAATCAACCTATCCAGGAGCATGCTTTTGGACTGTGGGAGGAAACCGGAGTACCCGGTGAAAACCCACGCGGACACGGGGAGAGTATGCAAACTCCACACAGAAAGGCGCCCGAGCCGAAAGATTTGAACCCGGGACCTTCTTGCTGTGGGGCGTCAGCGCTAACCACTGGGCCACCGCGCCGCCCATCAACAAATGTGCTATGCTTATTTTTTGTTCCTCATTGATATTCGTGCCGTTAGTTCTCCCAACACGATAGTCATTTAACATTTCCGAACTAGTGGATATCCTCCTACGCAATGGGCAGTCACGCCCCTCACATCGATCCCCATCTTGCCCCCTCTTGCCCCCTCTTATCTCTGCCCCCCCTTGCCCCCCTCTTATCCCCTCACCCCTTCGCTTGCCTCCTCACCCACGCCTCCACACGATATCGTCGGCTTGTTGGATGGCTCTTTTGAGACCTTTTCGCCAACGTACAGATGGTGAAACTGGAAAACAGGTTTTACCCATTTGTGGCAGTAATACAGGTGTCATCGTCATCATCATCATCATCAATAGCAGCTTAATCCTGTACAGAGTCGCGGCGGGGGGCCAGAGCTTATCCTGGCAGAGGGCGGCAAGGCGGGGCTATAGCCAGGATGCGATGCCAGCACTAATACAGGTGTGAAGATGTTCTAACACCAAAGATACCTTTTCACAAGGCATCAGGTTTGCGATAACCACACGTTCTTGCGGTAAGAAGTTGATTGACTGACACAAGGTGTCTGTTTGATGTTGGAACATATTTACACCTACCGTGTTATTGCTAGGAATTGCAAAATTTTGCATATGTTATTCTTCTTGCTTGTTTGCTGTCTTTTTGTCTTTGGAAGACTCCTGTGGTAGGAAATAATCCGTTAATCAAATCCAACTTGTGTTTTTTTTACTGATTATCTTACTGTTGAGCAGAGACTTTTGTCTCCTCTCATCTCATTGTCAGAAACCGCTTAATCTTGTACAGGGTCGCGGTTAGCCGGAGCCTATCGCGGCAGACACAGGGCGCAAGACAGGGATATACCCATCATGGGACGCCAGTCCATCACCTGGCACCGCAAGCAATTTAGTCTGTGAGCCAATTAACCTATGCAGCAACATGTTTTTTGGACTATGGGAGGAAACCGGAGTGCCCGCGAAAACCCACGTGGACACAGGGAGAGAACTCGCAAACTCCACACAGAAAGCAGCAGCCGAGCCGAGATTCCAAACAGGCACCTTCTTGCTGTGAGGAGGCGACAGCGCTACCCACTGGGCCACCGTGCCGGTGATAAATCCACTGGTGAACTTTTGTCCACCAGTGGACAAAAGTGATATTTCTCGTAAAGCATCATCCTTTTCCAGAAGCCGCATGATTCTTTTTTTAATATGAATCGTAAAAATGTGTTTTTGCAAACTGGTGTTGATTTTGATTTTCACGGCTCCAAAATTGCCGTGTTGAGCATTCCTCCTGTCTTCCCATGGTGGAGGCATTACAAGTCCTCCAAACGCGGGACGTAGAACGTCGCGAAGCTAGAGAGTATTATTATTTACCAGAGCGACTTACATCATCATTACAGAGGTGTGAAAAAATCACAGAGCGGCGAGGGGAAGGCAGCCATGCATTTGGCCCGCACTAACATTTGCCAGACACTGCGTTATTACGATGTTTTCGACCACTTAATTAGATGTGGGAGGAAACCGGAGAAACCGGAGGAAACCCACGCAGAACACAGGGAGAGAACACAAACTCAACACAGAAAGGCGCCCTAGGTGGAAATCGAACCACCTAGGGTAGGACACTTTCTTTCTGCAAGGCGCAGATGTTACCACTGCTCAAGCGGTTTTCTTAATAACAGTTCTGAAACTGATATTTTTGCACATTCTACCGCGCGCGACCTTCCGGTTCACGTAATCTCCGAGTTTGCGCGGAGACGGCCGGCATTTCACAAGCCTTGTTCGGCGATTCAGCGGCTGCATTTGGGAGATGGACGCGGGCTACCACCCTCGCCGCCGCCACCGGCCCGCCGCTCCGAGCGCCGCGCGGGGTCACGCGAACGCGCAGGACGCGTCCGCGCGTTGCGACGCGCGCGGCAACGCTCGCCTGACTCTGCCGCGAGGAAAATTACAAACGGCAGCCGCCCCTCACCGTTTTCATGAAATTAATACGCAGGCGCGTAATATATTTTTTTAAAAATAGAAATAACTGCAAAGCCTTTGCTGTGTTGCTCAGACACTCACTATTGTCCTTTCAAAGAAAACCTGCCATCTGCAATGAGAGAGAGGCGTTTGCCTGGCGGAGGAGATTAACCGCTGGCAAGTAATTTGTGAATTGCTGAAGGAGAACGCGCCCGCAGTTACATTTTGAAAACCTGCGAAGGCTGTGACGATAATAAAGTGCGGCATATTTTTATTTTTTCATACGACTTACATCGCATGAATGAGGGCAAGCGATGTTTTTTGTTGTCACGGATTGAGGTGAATGAATGAGTCGCGGCCGGCTTCCTCCCCCTCCCCCCCCCCCCACTGTTAACCTTCAATGGAGAAATTTGTCCAATTTTCACTTTTCAAGCGCCGACGTTAATGTCGGAATGCAAAATGAAATTGTCCTCCAGAACAGTAATAGAAATATGTTTTCCCGCTGGTTTAAACTCGCACAACTTCTTTTCCACTGTGCGCAGATGAATAAAAGCCTTGCACGTTTAGAATTCTCGAGAAGAACCCACACTTTTTGTGTCGTGCAATCTGTCTCACTGTTTGTAGAACCTGGACCTTAAATTCGAAGGCTTTCGTGACCAATATTATCGATGAAATCCATTTTTCTGGGTCAGGTCACGTTAAACAAATAGTGTCGTTTAACCCTCCACCACCCGACATGGCCAATCAGTAAGGTTTGTCACATGAACAGAACGTGCCAATTCCTTCACTGTCTCAGCACACTGGTGTGTGGGAAAGAGCGAAGCCATAGTATTTTAGAATTTTATAATTATAAAGCCTTACTAATTGGCCGTATCGGGTGGTGGAGGATTATACGACACTATTGTTTACGCGACCTGACCCAAAAAATGGCTTTCAACCAGGACCTTATTACGTTTGAGTGAGGCCTGAAGCTGTTATATAGTTTTTTTTGTCAGTGTATCTGGAATATTCAATGCCTTTCGCCGATTTACCATCACCCACAAATACCCGATGACACCTCCAGCGTGGGAGGCAAAACGTTGATGAGGAGCGAGGAGGAACGCTCAACACCACTATCCTGAGAGAACGGCTGTGGGGAGCAATTCTCATGCATCGAGTCTGGACAAACTGAAATGAGTCCCTACACTTGGTATATATATGCAGAGTAGGTATACCATGCGTCGTGATTGCATACATTCATTTATTATCAATACCCACTTAATACTGTACAAGGTCACACGGGGGCCGGAGCCTATCCCGGCCGACAGAAGGCGCAAGGCGGGGGAATACCCAGGATGTGACGCCAGTGTATCGCAGAGCACACTTTGTGGGGCAATTTACTCAGCAGGCCAATTAACTTAGGCAGCAGTGTGCCTTTGAACGGTGGGATGAGATCAGAGTACCCAGTGAAAAACCACGCTGACACGGGGAGAGAACTCGCAAGCTACAGACAGAAAGGCACCCGAGCCGGGAATCGAACCCGGGACCTTTAGGCTGTCAGACAACAGCGCTACCCACTGCGCCACCGTGCTGCCTGTAATGATTGCAGTTTAAGTTTAGATATTTTTTAAGCGGGTGAGATCTTAAGAGAAGGATAGTCTTACTTGCAAGGGTGACCTGAGGCATTTGGTTTGACATTAAAGGAGGTGGGAGGGAGGGGGGACAATGTATAATGCCAGTTGGATAATTTTCTGGTCGTCGTTCTTGAATTTTTCCAAATTTGAGAGACAGATGAGGACAAAAATGATGACTTAAGGAGGGGGAATCTGAGCCGGATGGAATGCATCCCTAAATGATCATTGGACATCGCGATGGAGCGAGCAAATCAAACGCATCTGACTTGGTAACTCTCCGCAGCTGCCGCGTGCGAGCGAAGCCTTGTTCATCGTTCGCAAGGCGAGTGCGTTTTTGAAGCCGTGGCAGCATACGGTGCAGCGTTCCTCGCGGCGTTCCGTTATTGTTCGACGTGCGATTTGTTTCCGCATGAAGCTCGTGTACGGTGGCCCGCGAACAACCTTTAATGTCGGTTTGTGAAATAACCACGGCTTGTGCCCTTTTAAAAAGCGTTTAAAATAGTGGAACATCATAAAACTTGTCCGAAGTGCGAATTTATTTTTGTTGTTGTATACATTTTTACGCTGGCGCGGTGGCATGTCTCATCCTTGCCAACCCTTGCCAGCGCCCTTGTCGGGGGCGAGTGCCACCCATTTGCCTTGCCCCAGAGTCTTGCTGAGATTGCATGGTCCGACCGAGGTCATGCCCCAACGCAGTGAAAGTTAACAGATGAAGCCCAATAAAGTTGAAACTGCGCGGCAGTCATCATCATCATCATCATTGTCAATACCCCTCTTAATCCTGCACAGGGTCGCGGTGCCACCGGAGCCTATCCCAGCAGACAGAGGGTGTGAGGTGAGGCTATACCCAGGATGTGATGCCAGTTCATCACAGGGCACTGCTCACCACACTCACCACTCATTCTCACAACTCACCACCCTGCAAACACTTTCACCGTGTCACGTGACTCCGGTTATAGGCAACGTACGTCAACGTACGTTCCCTAGAACCGAATAAAACACAACAGTGTTGACGTAACAATTATTATTTTGCTAATAGCACTTCATTCTTTAATCACGAGTATTTCACGTCCATCAACCCCATTAAATTTTGTACAACAAAAATAACGTTCATTTGTATCAACTCGAAGCAGATCAACCACACCTGACATCGGGCTTAAACATCCCAGTGTCCCCACGGATAAAATCTAAAACACACATCTGCCGTGCACGTGCACACACTTGACAAGGCACTTTATAATTAGGTTTGATGGCCTTAATTAGATGTTCCGCATATAACGTGGAATATGCGAGGAAATAACCCCCTCTTTAAATTAAAAAATGTCCAGGCCATCCATTATCGGTACCCGCCTATTCGTCGAGAGGGTCATAGTGAGCCGGAGCCTATCTCGACAGTGTGTGAAAGGCAGGGCTAGACCCTGGATGGGACGTCAGTTTATCGCAGGGCGCTTGGTGCAATTTCCTGAACTTTCGGCAGCAGGCCATTTCACCTCAGCAGCGCGTTTCTTGGACGGTGGGAGGAAACCCGAGTACCTGCAGAAAACGCACGCAGACACGGGGAGAGGCGACGCGACCTGGACACAAAGTTGGCACCTGAGCCGGGAATCGAACCCAGGGCCTTCATGCTGCGAGATGGCATCGTTACTTACTTTGCCACCATGCCGCCTTACAAAACTCATAGTAGGACGCAAAAAGTGTCATGATAAGAATTGCATTTCTAGAGCGCTTTTCACCCGAGCGTCACAAAGCGCTGCACAGAGCTGCGGAGAGAACGGCCACGTCAACAACAACGGCATAAGAACAGCAAATCAGCAACAACAACGGGGGGTTTTGGGCGGTTTGAGCCGAATATGGTCACGCACGAATGCCAGCACAATCCTGTGATTGTGTACGGATTTAAACGTGCGCTTGACCATGTCGATAATGTGAGAGCTGCTTACTTGAGAGAAGAGACGTGAAGAACAGAGATTTAGTAACAATCATAACAATTGCATTTACAGAGCCCTTTTCACCCGAGGGTCACAAAGCGCTGCACAGAGCTGCGGCGAGAACTGCACGCCAACAACAATGACATTAGAACGGAAACTCAGCAGCAATAACATTTTTTGTTTGCATAGTCTCATCTCATCTCATTGTCTAACACCGCTTAGTCCTATACAGGGTCACGGTAAGCCAGAGCCTATCCCGGCAGACACGGCGCAAGGCAAGGACATACCGACGATGGGACGCCAAGTCCATCGCCGGGCACTGCGGGGCAATTTAGCCTGCGAGCCAATTAACCTGTGCAGCAGCATGCCTTTGGACTGTGGGAGGAAACCGGAGTGCCAGGCGAAAACCCACGCGGACACGGGGAGAGAACTCGCAAACTCCAGACAGAAAAGCACCCGAGCCGAGAGATTCGAACCCGGGACCTTCTTGCTGTGAGGCGACAGCGCTAACCACTGGGCCACCGTGCCGCCCCTGTTTGCATAGTGACTTTTAAAAAACAACAACACTTAAAAATAACTGCAGCAGAAGTAATACATATCTAAGTTACTGATGAACTAATTTTAGTGATTGCTTATGTATTTACGGTCTCGATTTGCTCCTTGAATGTCACTCGTTCTGAAGTGTGCAAATGCTCCGGCCCAAGACTTTGCCTCGGTTGCAGGCCCCCATTAATAGCAACAATGTCCTTCAGCCGGGAAGATATGGGAGGCGTCCGATATGTGTCTAAGCGTAGTGATACAGGGAGCGCGACCGTTGAGAGGTGTATGGGTGGGCGGCTAATACGGGCAGCACAGATATTCCGGGGGGAGATGAGCGAGATGCGAGATCGATGTTTATTATCACCAGCAGATTGGGGCCGGTGAGCTTGCAAGCTCTGCATGCGGGAATCCCGCGACGCGACATGACAGGTGTGGAAATGTAGTGGCGGGGATACGGTGCCAAGACACGAATCAGGGCTTACTGGGCAAATGTTTGCTGTACGTCTGTTCCTACGTCTGTAATCCGTGGCCCCTTGAGCTACTCGGGGAGTCTGAGGTTTTGATTGTTCTACAACGTTGAGTGCTACAGCATAGCCTCATCTCATCTCATTGTCAGAAACCGCTTGGTCCTGTACAGGGTCGCGGTGAGCCAGAGCCTATCCCGGCAGACACAGGGCGCAAGGCAGGGATATGCTCACGATGGCACGCCAGTCCACCGGGCATTGCGGGCAATTTAGTCTGCAAGCCAATTAACTTATGCAGCGGCGTGTTTTTTATACTGTGGGAAGAAACCGGAGTGCCCGGCGAAAACACACACTGACACGGGGAGCAAACTCCACACAGAAAGGCACCCGAGCCGAGATTCGAACCCGGGAGCTTCTTGCTGTGAGGCGACAGCGCTACCCGCTGGGCCACCGTGCCACCCCACAGCATAGCCATTGATAAATAACAACAGTTCTATAAATGCTGTGTCATAAGTGCACTGATGGTAACAGTATCTGTAACCGTGGCGATTGCGCTGTTGGGAAAAATCTATTCTGGCTGCAGTTTTAATTAATTTAAAATACGTTTCAGAGCGGGCGGCGCGGTGGCCCAGTGGTTAGCGCTGTCGCCTCACAGCAAGAAGGTCCCGGGTTCGAATCTCTCGGCTCGGGTGCCTTTCTGTGTGGAGTTTGCATGCTCTCCCCGTGTCCGCGTGGGTTTTCGCCGGGCACTCCGGTTTCCTCCCACAGTCCAAAAAGCATGCTGCTGCATAGGTTGATTGGCTCGCAGGCTAAATTGCCCCGCAGTGCCCGGCGATGGACTGGCGTCCCATCGTCGGTATATCCTTGCCTTGCGCCCTGTGTCTGCCGGGATAGGCTCCGGCTTCACCGTGACCCTGTATAGGACGAAGCGGTTTCAGACAATGAGATGAGATGAGACGTTTCAGAGCTCTACCCCTGAAGGAGGTTCATCGCCCGAGACATTAGACTTCCACGTTGCCCAGCGTTCAAGTCAGAGGGCCGTGCCTGTTAATAACGGAGGTGGTTGTGAGTGGTTTTTAATCAAGCGGATCGCAGCTGTCGTGCCGTTGCCTTTCATCTCATCGGATGTTGCGACGAGCCTTACGGCGATGCATCTGGGAGATTATTTACAGTCCTCATCGTCTGGGGTCCGGATGGCTCCCAACCTGCCTGCAGCAACGGCTGACTGTCCACCCCAAACAATTAGTGAACACCACGCATCCTTGACGCGTATTTTGAAGTGCTTCTAAATCGCAATGTCTGCAGCATTTCGGCTCATCACTTCATACAGCGATGTTTATTATTACAGCAGAAAGTACCCAGTGAGCTTGCAAGCTCTGAGTGTGAAATTCCTGCGATATAGCACTGGCTCATATGTCTAACACTGGCTCCTGTTTCTTATATCGGCCCCGATCTCTTAACACTGGCTTCTATCTCTAACACTGGCTCCTGTCTCTAACACTAGCTCCTATCTCTAACGCTGACTCCTATCTCTAACGCTGGCTCATATCTATAACGCCGGCTCATATCTATAACGCTGGCTCCTTTTTCTAACACTGGCTCCTATCTCTAACGCGGACTCCTATCTCTAACGCCGGCTCATATCTCTAGCACTGGCTCCTTTCTCTAACGCTGGCTCCCAGCTCTAACCTGGCTCCTATCTCTAACCTGGCTCCTATCTCAAACATTAACTATATAGATGTTTATTATTACAGCAGAAAGTACCCAGTGAGTTTCCAAGCTCGAGATGTGGAGTTCCTGCGACACAGTCACTCACCCACCCACCCACTCACTTACCCAGCCACTCACCCACAGCTAGGGAAGCGCTGCTCTAAGGATTTTCCACCCCCTTCGTTGTTCACTGTGGCAGAGTGGGGCCTCACAGCAAGAAGCCCCTCTGTTTCATCTCCAGCTCAGGTGCCGCCTGTCTCTGTGGACTTGGCGTGTTCTATTTGTGTCTGCGTGGGATTTCCCTCGGATATGCCACTCTGCTCCCATAATTTGAAAAAAACACACACACCATTTGGCTGATAACATCTTAATATATAAAGGATGCAGTGTCCAGCAAATGTTGGCGCCGGCTTACCGAGGGACTGCCTTGCACACCCCCCTCCCCCGTGCTGCTGCTCGCGCTTCCGAATTGTTCTTCCTCGCTTCGAGAGCGAGTGAATTTTCGCACGTTACAAGGGACATATTATTGTTACTCCCAGGAAGATCGGTTACCGTGTGATTTAGCCCTGCCGTGTTTGTTGGTGAGACCTCGAGCTCACATCGCCGTGAGTTTTTTTTATCTCTCACCGATTTCTCCGGCTCGGTTTCCCTGATGGAGCGAAACGTTGGACATTGTGCCGTAGCGCGTGTGGCGGCGGCGGCGGTGGCGGCGGCAGCGGCCCGGCATCGCGTAATAATGTAGCCGCGTGGCGGAAACGAATTCAGCTCCAAGTTCACCGAGTTTGTAGCGGCAGAGCGCCAACCGCTGTGCCACTACTCCAGAATAGACATGCGCGACCAGATTTCAGCATATGGTAAAGCTCGGGGCTTTGTTCTGAATAGATCAACGTGTTTATCTGGCCTGGCGTCCCAAGAGTAGAGAAAGCGACTGACAAACTGTAAGGTTGTTGGTTGGGAATTGACTTAGCCCATTAATCAAATGTCACTTTGTGGAGAATTCACTAGTGGTTTTTCGATGGACAGACTTGGTGTGCCATAAGAATGTGGAGTTTCCACCACTGGCTCAGATCTGTGAATGGAAGATGACCAACAGCTCAATGCTGACTTGAAAAAAAAATTACGTTTACTCGTTTTTGATTAATGTCATCTCATCTCATTATCTGAAACCGCTTAATCCTATATAGGGTCACGGTGAAGCCGGAGCCTATCCCGGAAACACAGGGCGTAAGGCAGGAATACACCTGACGACGGGACGCCGGTCCATCGCCGGGCATTGCGGGACAATTTTAGTCTGCGAGCCAATCAACCTATCCAGGAGCATGCTTTTGGACTGTGGGAGGAAACCGGAGTACCCGGCGAAAACCCACGCGGACACGGGGAGAGCATGCAAACTCCACACAGAAAGGCACCGGAGCCGAGAGACTCGAACCCGGGACCTTCTTGCTGTGAGGCGTCAGCGCTAACCACTGCGCCACCGCGCCGCCCTGTTTTAATGTCTTTGCGGATTGATGTTGGTTCTCGTGCATCAATGTTTGATGTGCTGCTCTCCAGAGCTGCTCATTGGTGATTGCCTTGTGCGTCTCTTCTCTCTCCTTCGCGTTGACCGCGTGACCGGGCTTTCGTATGGCACGGCTATTTCGAAAAGGCTGCTCTTGAGAGCAATGCCGGTGCGTTTAGAGAGTGGCAGTAACGCGGAGAGTGGCAGTAACTATTGAAGGTTGATGTCTGCCTCAAGAGGGGGAAGATCTACTGTCAGGGGCCAACAGATGGGCCGTCGTCGCTCAATATTTTTAGCGCTGACGCGTGCTGCACACGGCTATGCGCGCATAAGCGTATACACAGTGCACGCGTACAGACACAAGCACGCTCGCGTAGCGGTGAATGGAGACGCTGCCTCACACCAGGAGGATCTTGAGTTCGATTCCGTCTCGGGTACCACAGCCGTTCTGTGCGGCGTTTGCTCGATCTCTCCGCGACCGCGTGCATTTTCGCCGGGTACTCCTGTTTCCTTCCACGGGCAAAAAGACACTCATGCTTCCGCCTATATTGTCCCCGGTGCCCTGCAAATGAACTGGCGTCGCATACTTGGCGCAACCCTTGCCGGGACGGGTTCCGACTCACCGTGACCCTCCACGCAAGCAAGCGGGCACCGAAAATGAACGAACCAATCAATCAACAGGGCGGCCGTGCCAATGACGTCGCTGAGTTTCCGCCGTGCGCCCTCCTCCCCCACATCACCTCCCCCCCCCTTCCCCCCCCAGTGCTGCATCGATGACTACTCGGAGGTGGTGGCGCTGCTGCTGGCGCACCGGGCGAACGTGAACCCCCGCGACTCGGAGGGCTGGACGCCGCTGCACGCCGCCGCCGCCTGCGGGAATCTGCCGCTCGTGCAGCAGCTGCTTGCGCAGTGAGTAGATGCGCGCGGCCGCGTCGAGCGTCCCTCCCGTCCCCTGGGCGAGGCTTCACGCCGCGCCACCCCCCCCTCCACGGTGGGGGGGGGGGGCGGTGGGGGGGATCATCCTGGTGATGTGATGGCCCCATCGAGCTCTCCTTCTGCCTCCTGATAATGTTAATAATAATTGCAATTCTGGAGCGCTTTTCACCCGAGGGTCACAAAGCGCTTTACAGAGCTGCGGAGAGAACGGCGCGGCAACAACAGCGACATTAGAACTGTAAAATCAGCACTTTTTTGGAGGATTTTTTTAAAATATGCACGTCCTGCGCGACATTTTGCGACATCATCAATCTAAAGCCCCCACCGTGGGGGCGGGGGGGGGGGCGTGTGAAACATCGCGCAAGAGAGAGAGGAGGAGCGCTCGAAGCAGCTATCCCGAACGAGCAACTCTTTTTGAGAGTAATTCTCATCCGACATGGAGCCATGAAAAAAAAAAAGCTATAACCGTACGACATCAACAACAGGATGTCATCCGCCGCTAAGGGACGGTGATGTCGTCGCGATGATTGTTCCGTGCCAGGCGAACCTTGAGGCCACGGTGAGTGCCGATAACCTTCTTGGAAGGAGGTCCCGGGACAGACCCAGGTGTCGTGCATTGGCTTCCTGTCTGAGACGACCGGCAGACCGGACACCCGCACTCCCCGCTGTGCCCAACGCGTTGCGTTTTTGCTGCCCGCCGCTCCGCGCGCTGTGAGCATCGCTCCCTCCTCCGTTCTTCCCGGAGGTGCGCCTCCCGTAATGCTGCTGCCCCCCACGGCACTCATCGCGAGCCTCTTCCACGGGAGGCCGATCTTGACGCTGCCGGCAGCAGTCACATTGCTCTCTGTCACAGCCTGGGTGCCTTGAGTTGACCGACCGAGAAAAGAGACAGTCATCCCCTCATCTCATCTCTCACTGTCTGAAACCGCTTAGTCCTATACAGGGTCACGGTGAAGCCGGAGCCTATCCCGGCAGACACAGGGCGCAAGGCAAGGATATACCGACGATGGG
>JAZEWT010000022.1:11634194-11645930 GCA_036362905.1 Mordacia mordax
GCCTGAGGATGCCTCTAACGTGCGAGGCGAAACGTCGCGAGGTGGAGAGAGGAAGCGATCGACGTGGCTGTCCCGAGAGAGCAGCTTTTCGAAGCAATCATCTTGGTGGAGGGAGTCTGCGTGTTCCATTGAACCCCAGAGCTGTGTCACTTCTGCTATGGACATCTGTGAACTGGTTGGGAGTCTAGCACTCCTGCAAGGGTCTGCCTTGTTAAACAGCAGGTCTGAGAGGAAGTTCCAGAGAAATATTCAAAGACTCTCTGACTAATGGCGTCAGAAATGCAGCCGCAAAGTTCTGCTCCAACGCCCCCACCGATGAGAGGCTAACCCGGGTTAATTTAGACACGCTGAGGACAGGAGTTCTGAAACCGGGACTGCCCCGGTTAAACCAGGACCTTTGATCGCTTTAGGCACGAGGAGGGGGCGACTCGGTGGCCCAGTGGGTAGCGCTGTCGCCTTTAAGTGTGGGAGTTTGCGAGTTCTCTCCCCGTGTCCGCGTGAGTTTTCGCCGAGCACTCCGGTTTCCTCCCACAGTCCAAAAAACATGCTGCCGCATAGGTTAATTGGCTCGCAGACTTAAATCGCCCACAGTGCCTGGTGATAGACTGGCATTCCATCGTGGGCATATACCTGCCTTGCGCCCTATGTCTGCCGGGATAGGCTCCGGCTCAACCGCGACCCTGCGCAGGACCAAGCGGTTTCTGACAATGAGATGAGATGATGATGAGGGATGAGGGAGAGGGGAGAGGCGTGATGAACAGGGAGCTCTAGGAGACTTCGGGGTCGGCGCGGGCGGTGCGGCGAGGCTCGGAGGACGGGCGAGTGTGGCCGCGCTCACCAGCGTGGCGCCCTGCGCGTCGCGGTGCTCCAAGCTGTCGCCGTTGGCGATCGCCCTCTGCACGTCCTCCATGAGGCGCCGCTCGACGGCCGAGCGGGTGCTGTCGATGGTCTCCTGCGTGATGCCTGCAGCGCGCGGCGCGGGGGCAAGCGGGCGTGACGTCAGCGGCGCGCTGGCGCCTCAACGGGGGCACGCGGCGCTCCCGTTCGCCGGCACCGCCCGTTTCGACGCAACCGTGCCCACCCAGTCGCCGTGCCCGCCCACAGAGCGAGCAACACTGCTTGTTTGAATAATAATCACAATCGTTGCATTTCGAGAGCGTTTTTCACCCGAGGGTCACACAGCGCGTCGCGGACCTAGGGAGAACGCGGCATCTAACTTTTTTGTGGGTTTTTTTTACAAATCCGAGCTGTGGAGAGAACGGCGTGTCAACAACAACATCAGGACGGTTCAACAGAAAGTCAAAGAGTAGCAATGAACAATAGGACGTAAAATAAGCAAAGTAAAATAAGAAAAGAATTCTTTAACAAACAAGGAAGGAATAAATGTTCCCGAGCAGGCGCAGGTCGGCAGTGAGCCATCATCCCGGCACGACAACATTGAGCCGCATCAACAGTCCCAGCCAGAGGGCTTGAAAGCCTTACGCAACAAGTGAGCCTTGAGATGAGATTTCAAGATGCACAGGGATTCAGCTGATCGAATCTCCAATGGAAGGGAGTTCCAGAGCCTGGGAGCAGCGCGTGCGAAGGCTCCGTCACCCGTTGAATGGAGGTGCGATCTGGGCACGTGCAGCGAGATGCCCCGTATTGATTGGGCCTTGCTACGTGCGCACGACGACATTGAGTTTTGTGGGTTCTCCACGATTGGAGAATGCCTTAGTAACTAGCGCCGCCATTCTCAACCGGAAGGGTTCGCCACCCACCAGTGGGGCCGCGAGCGCAACCTAGTGGTCTGTAGAGACGGGGCCCGAATGGACCTTGAGGTGCAAAAGGTTGAGAAACCCTAACTTAATGTGTATGAGTGAGAGCAATTGTTAGGTATGTCCTCCACTGGTGGGGCTGGGCCATTGGAAGACCTAGGCAGAAATAATTTTGCACCCCCAACCCAAATGTCTCTAGTTCCCATCCATAAAACACCCTCGCCTCTCTGTGGTTTCCTCACTACACCTCTATAACGATGTCAGTCGCCCTGGATAAGGACGTCTGCTAAATAACGATTAATAATAATAATAATAATCCAGTGAATGGACAGAGGACATAAAGGCTTGAGATAGGATGCGGTGAGATGAGAAAACTGTTGAAGTTGAGACTGAGATGACAGATTGATGCGCCTGTGACTTTTTAATAATCTTGTAACTTTTAATAGTAATTGAATTTAAGCCGTTAATTGATGCACCCATGTTTGTTCATAAAAATCTACAGCCTCTTACGCTGCTTAGGGTCCTTACGCTTTTGCTCGGTTTGCTTAATCCTCGCACCGCAAGTGATATCCTCAATCTGTCAAGAAGTACGCAAGCTCTGTTTTTCTGCGGTGGATCGTTTGACATCATTTTACGGACCAAATATTAGCTGTACGAGCTGTGAAAAGAACGCAAGATCTTTTACGTTTGATTTACTAGCAGAAGGGCACAACTCGGTGGCTATGGGGGTGAATCCATCGTGCATAATTAGCGTCAATGAAAATCCAAACTGCTTGGGCTGTGCCAGGCAGTTCAAGGATTGGGACTCTGAGTGGGTACCACCAGTGTCCTGGGCTTGAATTAATGTTTCACCCACTTGCGATGGACCTGGGTTCTCAAGAACTGCATAGCTCAGGAGTTATCAACTTTCAACATCGAAAGGCCCACTCGGCCCATTCTGATCTCGTATCTACGCACCACCAGGCGGTGCTCGTGCCCCACTGGGTGGGTCACGACCCACCGGTGTTGGGAACGGCGGGTTTCGTTGACGCCAAGACCAGGAAGGAAGTTGGCGGGGAAAGATGTAAATGGCGATCTGTATAGCGTGACTCCATCCAGACAAACTTACGTATGTAGAGAGGCAGAATTTTCAACAGTGCCACAGCCAACGGCATAATACCATTCACCTTAACTGCCATAGACACTTCATCTCAAACGCATGACTAGCTTCTCATCGCCGAGCTAACAAGTGTTCAACTTCCATCCGTAACAGTGAATCGTCAAAAACGACGGAGAGACAACAACACTCGAATTCATGGTTCCGGACGTTTGTTGTGTTGCAGGAAACCCGCATCTAGAGCTTTCAAGCTCACTGCGTGCTGCCTGTTGCCTGCTGTGATCATAAACATCTATCTCAACCCAGTCACTCTTGACTTACATAGACTCACAGATGCACAAGGAGAGCCATAGATTCACACAGACCCAAAGATTCACACACTCACAGAGACCCAGAGCATCAGAAACTCATTGACTCACAGAGACCCATAGACTAACATAGAGTGAGTTTTGAGAGTGCCTGAGATCCAACACAGCATGGTGCAGTGCTCTGCAAGAATTCCACCGTTAAAAGTGGACAATTTGTCCGATGACATGGTGTCAAGAGCTCAAATTGAATACAGTTGAACAATTGATGGTTTAAAAAATAGAAAACGTTTTTTAACCAATTCTGGCAATTATACAGGTCTTAAGATCTTAAAACACCAAAATAGACACTTTTAACAAAGGGTCTTGTTTGCAAAAGCCACACATACTTGTGGCGAAATATGCAAACAAAAAGCTTTGATAACATATGCATTCTCCTTCAAACTGATTGTCCTACACCAGACATGGCTTTCTATTGAGCCTGATTGTCAGTTTTAGCCAGATGTTGCCAAAAGGCAGTCAGTCAGCTCAGAACAACGCAATGTTTGTATATTTTGCCACAAGTATGTGTGCCTTTGCAAACTAGACACTGTGAAAAGTGTCTATTTTGGTGTTTTAAGATCTTAACACTTGTATAATTGTCAGAAATGGTAAACAAAAACATTTCTATTCTTTACATATGTACACTGGCAAAACTACCCAATTGACAGTTTAACAAACATTTTTGGGAGGAAAGCATAGACATCCAAAGTGCCAATAGCCAAAGGGGGCTCAGATTCAGGCTGTTATCTAGATCTGTGAAAGACATCTCTTAAGATATATTCACCACATTGCTGATGATGGAGACTTCTTGATGTATTTTAGTCAAAAAGCCTACTGAAAAGGTACATTTGTCAACAAAAGAATCGTGCCCACGATGGTACTTTGCTGTACTGAACGTTGGGCAAATCTCACGCACTTCCTCTGGAGCTCCGGAGCCGGTAAACAGAATTAAATTCCAAAAGCGTGCAGGAGCTACGTGGGTTGTTCCTTCGCAGACTCATACCAGATGGCGACGGCTTGGGGAGGTCTTCATCCAGCAGTGGAATGATCACACCTGCTGCTGATTATAATCGGGGGCCAATATCTTCAATTTACAACCGCTGTTCTATTTATTTTGCATTAGCTACACTCATTTTATTGACCCCTTAAAGGGATGACTCTGATAGGCCGAATCAAATCGTCTAAGACAGCTGCTCTACCCACAGCACCACCTGGCCAGACCGTTGTGCAGATGATGCTCAATTAACCACACCATCAATCCCACACCCAATCAGCCAATCCTCAGGGTATGTTGTCCAAAGGCAAAGGCGCAGGTCTGCAATTGCACGCTCACACCGGTGCTGGTGGAAGGGCCTTAAACAGAGGAAGATTTAGAGCAGAGTTTCTCAACTTTTTGCATCCCGAGACCCACTTGGACCTGGTTCTCCACGGACCATTCAGTGGCGCTCGAAGCCCACTGATGGGTCGCGATCCACCGGTTGAAAATCGCGGCTCTAGAGGGTATCTTGGCCTACTCTTTTATGCTGGTATTGGAGAAAGTGGGGGTACCCACATTTTAACCCACCACACGCGCCGTGCCAATCGTTAAACTGCGGTGAATCCTATTATGAAGCCGGGTGAACAGAGGTGGGGTGGGGGGCAATTGGCAAACTTGCCCCAATGTGTCATCTGCACACCGTGAGACCGCACGCATATAAACTGTTCTCAACATCTGCCCTTTGGGGATAGCCGTGTCGAGGAGGAACGCTCGACACGGCTATCCCGAAACGGCAGCTCATGAGAACGGATTCTCAGACTCGAGATGAACCGCTGAATCTCCGTGTTTCGGAGTCCGTGTGCTGACCATCGCACCACGGGTTAACGGAGCAAAATAAAAAGTCATCTCCCGTGGGAAGCCCGAATGACGTGGCGCGAGAAGCGACGAAACGAGTCTGGCAGACTGGAGCTCGGGAGCAGAGACGCCAAATCGTGTGTCACAGGAAATCAGTCACCGCCTTCCGCTGCGGTTTAAATAAAAATAATATTACGTGACCGTGAAAGTACATCTTCAGCTATAAAATGATCCTCTATAAATGATTCAGTGAGTCAATAGTGCACTTGATGAATAAGTAAATTCGTAAGCACCGATATACGCACCACTTTGTACGTTTTAATCATCAGTGCATGGGGGTCCAGCGAGTACTGGTACAGTCGCTCATACATCGCTAAACCCAACTGGTCACAGAACCCCCACCTCTGCCATTGCGAGGTACGAACAAATAGGCCAGCAGGCCCAGCAGGCCCAGCAGGCCCAACTTCCCTACCAGCTTCAGGGGGATGATCGTGTTGAACATTGAAGTCAGTCAACAGCATTCGTACATAAGTGTTCTTCATTTCCAAGTGGGACAGGACCAGTGAAAGGCAAAGGAAAGGGCATCCTCCATGGACCGGTTAGGGTGAAATGCAACCTGGAGCGGGTCGAGTGAGGTCGGGAGACTGATTTTTCATCTAGCCCATGGCTAGACTCTCGAAACACTGAATCACATCTGGAAGTGAGTGCCACGGGGGGATCGTCATTTAGGCAGGACACTGGACATCCTCGGCACTGGGATGATGGTGGTGGCGTTGAAGAATGCTGGGATGACCGCCTGGCGCAAGGTGATGTTGAAGATGTCAGTGAGGACATCTGCGAGCTGGTCTGGACATTCCCTGAGCATGCGATCAGGTTTATTGACAGGCCCAGCAGCTTTGTGTGGGTCCACTCTGGAGAGGGTACGCCTGACCTCGGCTGTGGAGAGGAAGAATACCCGGTCACCAGGACGAGGGGTGGTCTTCCTCTGTCGTTCAGTGATTCAAACCGTGCGTAGAAGTCATTCCGTGCTTCAAACCGTGCACAGAAGTCATTCCGTGCTTCAAACCGTGCACAGAAGTCATTCCGTGCATCCGGGAGGGAGGCATTGCTGCAGCAGGCGCTGCACGCTCTACCACACGCGCCGCGTGTCTCTGCTGCCCACGAAGTGACCGTGGATTTTCCACGCGTTCACGCGCTTTGCTACCCCGGTAACGCGGGACAGGTCAGCCGTAGCTGTTCTGAGGGCTGCCTCGTCCCCCGATTTGAAGGTAATAATAATAATTCTATACATAGAGCGCTTTTCACCCGAGGGTCACAAAGCGCTGCACAGAGCTGAGGAGAGACCGGCACGTGAACGACAACAGCATCGCGGGTTTTCAGCAGCGCACGGACTTTTGCGGTCTTTCATGGCTTCTGGTTGGCACGTGTGGTCTTGGAGACAGTGACATCATCCGTTCACTTGCTGGTGTATCCGGTCACAGAGCCTGCACACTCCTCCAGGTTGGTTAGGTGGCCATAGACGGCAGATTCCTTGGACATAATCCAGTCTGTGTGATCAAAACAGTCCTGTAATGCAGTGGTCACTCCAACCGGTCACACTCTGATCTGTTTTAAAGCCGGTTCGGCACGTTCGGGCAGTGGTCTGTAAGCGGAAATTAGCATGGCCCAGAGGCGGTCTGAGTGGCAGAGGTGGTGGCTGGAGGCAGCCTGGTATGCGTCGCGGATGTTTGTGTAAACCAGGTCCAACGCGTTCAACCCTCCGGTTGCGAAGTTAACAAGTTGGCAACGGAACGCTGCGTGGAAGCTGCCTGGCCCTGTCGCTCCACACAAAGCTTCAGGTCTTCTCATCTGCAGTCATGCCCTCTTTACTCCACGCTTGCAAAACGTGGACCCCCTGGTGGAACATCTGCACCATGTTAAAACGTTCCGGCTGGCCTGCCTATGATCCATCCTGGGTTTAACCAGGTCAGATTATGTGAGGAGCTCACAAATTCTCGAAAGATGTAGACAAAGTCCCATTGGTGAGCTCTTCCGGCAGGTTGCTGCAGTGGCTGCCCAGCCACCGTATGCAGTTACTGTTTGGCTGGATAGAGGGGGCTAAATGGGTGCGGCACGGGCTGGAGGAGAGATGGACTGATGTGTCATTGGAGAACCTGGAGCTGAGTGGACTTGCTGAAGACTGGTACCATCGGTGTCAAGGTCGACCTCTGTGGAGGAGGATCCTGAAGGACGCTACGGGGCAGTTGGAGGCAGTCGCCCTCCAACAACAGCGGAGGGTGGAGAGGCGACGCTCACAACAACGAGCGGAGCGTCAGGCAGCTGGAACACAGCGAGTTGGCACAGTCGGGAGCATGGGTGGTGCATCTGCCAGTCATCTAAGTCTGTTGACCCTGAACACCTGGGTCTGTCCTGTGACCTCCTGTCAGCGAGCGTTCGACACTTCACGTGGCTTCAAGGTGTATATGGCCTGGCACAGGCGCCGTGGTGACGTCACCGCCACTTGGTGGCGAATGGCGGTTGTTGTTCTTGTTGCACACATTTGCTGCGGTGCGGTGGTGCAGCTGTGAGCCCCGCGCTACAAACCTGGTGACCCGAGATCGCTTCCAACTCACAGCCACCAAGAACAGTGATGATTGTTTGAACCGTGTCTGGGCTTCTGCTAGGTCGACTCAGTCTCAAATGAGTATTTGGGAAGGCGTGCAAACATCGCCACTATAAAGCAAAGTCGGATGGGCTTGGTGTCGCCCACCGAATCTTTTGTCTGCTGTGTTGGAATTCATAGGTGCTACTGCCTTACAGCACTTGACTGTAGAAGTCTATTAAGCTTATACGGGGGTGGGGGCTCTTTGTATTGGTCTTTATATAGAGACTTCCCACTGCAACAGCTGATCCTGGTTCTTCCCATAATGGGATAACGTTTTCACTCCCATCACGGCGTTCCGATTTCTACCAGCGGTTAAGACGTTCACCGTAGAGGAGCGACGCGGGCAGAGTTCCAATCTTGCCCGAGCGCGGTTGATTTGTGCTCGTGTGCCTGACCCCGTTTGGTTCTGCGAGCACTGCGCACGCTTCCTGTGACGCCAGCTTCCACCGGCGTGAAGCGGTCGTCGCCAACACCGGTGGAGGTGACGTTCCAGAAGCCTCCGATACACTCACTGGTGCTTCCGTTCACAGCCCAGCAACACAAAGCCAGGTCACTCACAGCGCAGTCACTCGCAGTGCAGCCATTCGCAGCCCAGCCACTCGCAGGCCAGCCACTCGCAACTCAGCCACTCGCAGCCCAGCCACTCGCAGCCCAGCCACTNCGGCCCAGTCAATCGCAGCCCAGTCACTCAGAGCCCAGTCACTCACACACAGCCCACTCACAGCTCAACCACAGGCAGCATCATTGTACACAGCAGCAATGTTGTTCATAGCTGAGATAACTTGTACAGCACACTGTGAGTAATGCCCCACAACGAGAGGAGACATTCAATTGGTAGATCATAAGTCGACTAAGGATAACAGACGAAGCTTGACACAGCAGTACCTGGGCAAACATAGGACTCTTAGCAAGAGTAATTTCCCTTTAAAGTGTTCAGTGGCAGGAGCCGAATTTACACGCGGTAATACATTTGGTTATAATGCATGGGACGTTGCTGCTGGTGCCACAGTGGTGCAATGGTCAGCACACTGGACTCACGATCCGGCGGTCGCCAATTCGATTCCCACAGTGTGACAACTGAACCAATGGTGCACGTGTACTGATGTATGATGTCACGGCTTGATGCGTAACATTAAAAACGCCCTCCTCTGTCCACCCAGCAAAATACGTGGGAACGGCGCAGTAGGTTAATTGGAAGGTCGTGTGCGGTGGGGGAAAATGTGGGTCGAAGTGATGGGCCCTCTCTACCGTGACAAGGAATGCGTGCAGGATGCCTGTGTCACCCGCTGTTTGTGGCTCAGCCTCTTCTGTCAACGCCCTCTGACTCGGCCCCCGCCAATCGAAGGAAACTGGCCTCAATTACAACCGATCTCATCCCCCAAGAGATCAATAGGATTTGAGTCCGCTCTGTGAAGGATTACAGAAGATCGATGGGATTGATCTAAATTCCACTATTCTGCGGAAGACCCTCTCTCTCACTTCCAAACCTCCACTGGGACTTACGTCTGGAGTTCAGGGGCCGGAGCGTAGAAAACACTCAAGATGGTATCACAAGTCCGGCAGGCCGCGATCGTAGAATGATAGTTAAATGTCGTAGAGGAGAAAACGCAGCCAAAGAATTTGCTCTCAAGAGCTGCTATGTTCGGGAAAGCCGTGTCGAGCGTTCCTCCCACCTGCTTCGCGAAACGTGCCAACGGGGGGCGAGGGGCCGCGTTAGCTCGCTGTCACCCGCCGCACATAACGCGTCGCTATTACTCCCTGTTCACGGAGAAAGCCCTGTGTAAGGACGATCCCCGCTAGTGGAACCAGGGTGATGCAGTGGCAGCATCTGCTCCTCACAGAAACAAGATGCTGCCCAAGGTGGTTTGATTCCCCTGCCCTGAGTACCTTTCCATGGCGGTTTGCGTTTTCTGGCCTCGTTCTGCGTGGGCTTCCTGCAGGTGCTTTGGTTTCCTCCCACAACTAAAAACATTCGTTAATTAACTGGTCGATAACATCACAATGCATAGGACTCAGGCGTCTGGCAGGTTGGCACCGGCTGCCTACTCCCACCTCTCTCTCCTACAGCTCCTTGGGACCTCTGGGCAAAAGTAGATACTCCATAAATGTAACGATTGTAATCTTGAATGTTATAAGATTACTTTACTCCCCCCCCCCCCAGGATCTCCCACACACAGCTGCCCCCTAGCCCGGCCATGACCAGTGTAAAAAAACAACACGGTAACCCTCCTGAGCTACGCTGTGGGCAACCTAGGAGCTGAGCTGTACGGTAGGAAGACAGTTATTTGTTTCCGGCAGCAGACAATCCTTAGACTGTCATCTCATCGACAGCCGGGGATTCCGCACTCCGTCGCAGGTTTTACAACTCCCATGGCATCGTGGTGCGCAACACAAGCAGAGAGAGCGCACAAGGGGATTCGCGGATTTAGTGCCGAGTCAGCTCGAGTGTTGGTTACGATCGCCGCCGTGCCTCCAGGTACATTACACCTCCGGTTATTCAATTTCAAATGCCCTGAAGGATTCCTGGGTAAAGCCGGCGCGTAATGGATACGTTTTACTCCGCGAGCGCGCGCATCTCCCCTGCGCCGAGATGAAATCGTAATTCTCGTTGTGGCGAGGACGCGGCATGCTCCGAGAGCAATTTGAACGGTGCAATCGGTGCTTTTACAACCGAGGCTGTGGCGGGAACTATTTTCAAGCGCGGCCGGGCGATCAACGGCGGCGATTTCGATCCCGTCAATTGCTTGTGGCCTATTGGTCCGCGACTCCCACGAGCGTAAAAAGCGTGTTCCTGCGCCTGCGGTGTCACGGCAAGCCCCGCTGGCCTCGTGACGCAGACGGCCCCGGAGAAAGCGCCTTAAACTCCCAGCATCCATGTCCACACAGCAGGGTAAATAAGCTCGCTGAAATTAGTAGCCACGCCACCCCCCCCATTGATCGTAACATTATTATGGTGGAGACGTTTGCATGGTACAATCAACCACAGAGTTATATTATCTGTAGTTCAGAATGCCTGCTATGATTTCCTTTTGTGAACAGGCCTGGAAGGGGGTTCCAGACAAGCAGCCATCCAACTAAAGGAAGTTGACGTTCGAAAGTGTTTACGGCTGTAAAATTCGACTCCAACAATCCCATCATTGCGGTGGAAACCGGCCAAATCTGAATACCGGTCGTTTAAATCGGCAACAGCAACATCCAGTAAACCATTCGAGAGGTCACTCGTGTTGGGGTAAAGTGTGGGTGGCTCCCGCATCTTCCAATGCGTCTGGGCGGTATGGAAGAGTAGGCCAAACACAAGTGGCTACTCCCACTCATTCAGCATTGAAGAGCAAAGCGAAATAACCCCGAGACGGGCTCTCGAGTGCTCCTTTTAATAAAGCGAAGGCCATTTTTTCCCAGCAGTGGACGAGCTCCCGACAAACTGCACTCGACAGACGGCGGCGAGAGGGCCCGGGCGGCGAGAGGGCCCGGGCGGGCGGCGCAGGGACAAATATTTACCTTTGGCTGCCATGGTGGCTTCGATGTGTTCCAGCGTCTCTGGCTCTTCGCAAATATCATAGGGCATGTCTCCATCGACGTTCACCGCCAGCAGATCGGCGCCGCTGCACACGGAGGAGAGCGCACGCTCAGATTTCAGGATTTCGGCGAGTTAACACAAAATACGGGACAGTCGCTCGGTCGGCTTCGATTCCAACTGGGAAGAAGCGCTGGGCTGTGTGGCGCTTTTTTTTCTTCTTACAGTCCTGCAGTGGGGAGGGGCGAGCATGTTACAACACCTCAGGGCACTGGAGGGGAAATTTAGTTTAAGCACTTAACCTAGGCAGAGGGTTTTTCGACTGGGGGAGGAAACCGGAGTACCGGTGAAAACCCGCTCGGATATAAGGAGAGGACGCGAAACTCCACACAGACAGGCAGCACCCTAGCAGGAATGCTAGACTTCAGATCTGTTCAGACCCCAGCAGGAGCGTTATTAGACTCCAGATCTGTTCACCAAGGGAGACCCTAGCAGGAGCGCTAGACTCCAGACCTGTTCACCAAGGGGGACCCTAGCAGGAGCGCTA
>JAZEWT010000022.1:11697101-11726970 GCA_036362905.1 Mordacia mordax
AGAAGGTCCCGGGTTCGAATCTCGGCTCGGGTGCCTTTCTGTGTGGAGTTTGCGAGTTCTCTCCCCGTGTCCGTGTGGGTTTTTGCCGGGCACTCCGGTTTCCTCTCACAGTCCAATAACATGCTGCTGCAGAGGTTAATGGGCTTGCAGACTAAATTGCCTGCAGTGCCCGGTGATGGACTGGTATCCCATCGTGAGTATATCCTTGCCTTGCGCCCTGTGTCTGCCGGGATAGGCTCCAGATCACCGCGACCCTGTACAGGACTAAGCGGTGTCTGACAATGAGATGAGATGAGATGATATTTTGGATGGAATTGCGTAGTGCGGTCTCCCATGCTGTGTTGCAATGGCCTGAACCATATCTGAGATTGTTTTCAATCACAAAGCGGCTCCATGTTCCCTTGGCTTTACGAATGTGCCAGCGGGATTGCACGGGACGACTCGCCAAAGACGGAGATAAATGGAAAGCAGCAGCCAGTTTCTTCCAAAGAGACTCATCCTTCTTCTTATCCTTTGCTCTACGTCGACTCGGTGTCGACGGTGACCCCTCGTGGGGGGGGTTTTCATGGCTGTGGTCGCTGAGGTGACCTACTGCACGGTTTGCCAGGCCACGTGCAAGCCCCGCGATACTCAATCGCAGGGCACTGGGGGGAGGAGTGGGACGAATTAACCAACTGTCAATTAACCTTGGCGTGTTTTTTTGGGATGGCGGGAGGAAACCGGAGCACTCAGCGGAAACCCACGCGGACACGGCGAAAACTCGCAAACTCCACACAAAAGGGCACCCGAGCCGGGGAACCGAACCCAGGAGCTTCTTGCTGTGGGGCGACAGCGCTACCCACTGCGCCACCCACTGCGCCACCTCGCCGCCCAAGAGCCTCATAATTGTTTTTAATTTGCATACGCTTCAATGGAAGTTGCACACCACGTGTTCACGCCAAGTGTACAGATTCCATTTTATGACTAATTGTCCATTCTATCTGTAATACCAACATTGCTCTTGACTACCGTCTGTGTCATTCGGCGATCTTAATCTAAAAGAAAGGTGCATGAAGGTCTCTTAAACCACGATGTTGTGCAAAATATTACACTCTCGGCGCCGCTGACGGAACAGACTTTTAAAAAATTATACGTGAAATATGTGGACAATTCCATGCTTTAGTACATGGCTATTGTTCCACGTGTTGTCCGTTTAATGACACAGTTATTGACAAATGTGTTGAGGTTTTTTGTTGCTTTTGAACTTCTGTCATCGCAGCATCGCCAAATAATCTGTGGGGTACTTGGTCTACTATTCCACATTGACCAGACGTTGAAGAGGTGAGAGTACCCCTAATTTCATCATCATTATCAATACTCGCTTAATCCTTTACAGGGTCGCTGGGGGCCGGAGCCTATCCTGGCAGACACAGGGTGCAAGGTGGGACTATACCAAGGATGTGATGCAAGGCACACTTTTTTGGGCAATTTACTCAACAGGCCAATTAACCTAGGCAGCACCGTGGCTTTGGCTGGTGGGAGGAAACCGGAGTACCTGGTGCAAACTGCACATAAAAAGTAACCCGAGCCGGGAATTGAACCCGGAAGCTTCTTGCTGTGAGGCCACAGCACTACTTACTGCGCCATCACCTTGCCACCCAGTACCCAAATGTGACCCCCGTGAGATGTGAGCTGCCAATTGACCGTGGCGTGACGCATTGCTTTTGCTCGTTGAATAAAGGTGGGTGTGAGAATTTCAAACAGATATCCGATGTTACACTCCCGCAACATCTGTTACAATTTATTCTGAACACAATAATAAACGGACAAGGACGTTTCACCGCGTACAAATGGTAAAAATAACAGCATTTAAGTCCACGAGCCTATGTACCTTCCACACCAATGTTTTCCAGCATTCATTTTCACTTATCTGATATTCTTGGCGAGGATTGTGGAAGCAGCATGCTGAGCAGGGTGAACCAGACCCCCCCCCCCTTCCCTACAAACGACTCCAGCTCCTGCGGGATTCCCAGGTCCCCCAAGCCAAACCAAGAGATCATTTTCAGCAGCACTTGTTTACTTGAACAATTCTGATTTTCGTTTTAACACCCAAATGTAATTACATTCTCAGGACGGCTTACAGAGGATAATGGTAGAAATGTGTTTGGGGAGGCACGGTGACGAAACGAGTAGCGCGGTCGCCTTATAGCCAGAAGTTCCAGATTCGATTCCCGGCTCGGTTGCCTTTCTCTTTGGAGTTTGCGTTTTCACCAGGTATTCCGTTTTCCTCCCACCGTCGAAAGACACGCTGCTGCCTCGGTTAATCGGCCTACTGAATACATTCTCTGCGATGTACTGACGTCACATCATGTGTAGCTCGCCTTGCGTCCTCTGTCTGCCGGGATAGACTCTGGCCCCCTGCGACCCCATAATTAAGCAGGTATTGATAATGATGATGTTCTACAGAGTAGTATTTATAGGAGACAGTGCCCATTCGCTAACGAGTCCCAAGAAATTGAGTATCCTTCCAAAGCTAAAGTTCTCAGAATAAGCAAATTGCAATGTGCTGGAAACCACTGCTGATGGACTAAAATGTTGTAATATTTTTTTCCCACTGGCCAAAGCGAAACCGGTCCTATTCTTGATGAATTAATTGACACTATGTATTGCTCAATCGTGTCAATTCATCAGCCGTGGTCTATCCACTGCTGGCTGAAAGCCACCCCAATCTACTGCCAGCTATCCTGTCTAGGCGACGTAATAATAATCCCACCCAGCATCTCCACAAGGGCAGCTTTCATTGTTCCATCTCCCATGTCGTAGATCTCTCAAATGCGTTCATTCCTTGGGCTGCCTTTTGTTACTCGTGACTGCCTGACAAAGTGCTGTGTGTACACTGTATACGCTCCATATTTTATGGCAATTGTGCAAAAATGTCCAGTGTATACCTACCGTACAGTTTGACAATATTTAATCTGCTGCAACATGCCTGTAGCAAATGTCACATTTCGTTCGCGCACACCCTGATTTTTTCCCCAGTTTGAATCCATATGCAATCAAACTTGTTCCAACCTATTACCGTCTGAATATTAATTTATCAGTGTGCAAGTGCACATACGATTTGCCCTTTAAAAAATGTTATGCATATGCATTACTTTTCACACTCGAGCAAATTACACCGTTGCAAAATTTATGATGCGGCGTTGCGTTTAACATTTTGTACGGTTCTTTTACAGTTTTATGGCGGTAGTGATAGAGAGGGTGGCGCGGAAATAGCGGCTGTGAACACAGCCACCTGAGTTATATTTAAAGCCGTGGCTCACTTCAGTTTTAAATGAAAATCAGAGCACGACCTGTCCTCCCCCACTTGCTATTAACCAAACCACGCTGACTAGCGTGGTGAAATATGGTTATTACAACTCAATGGTGGACAAGGTGCGGCGAGGCTTTCATCCGTTGATGGCCCAATGATGGGAGGAATCCGCAATTTGTGAGTTTAATGTCAGCACAACAGGTAGGTTAACGCCAATCCTCTATGTCGGGTGTTCTCTCCACTCTTGATTATTTATTTACACACGGGGTGGATGGTTTCCGCCAACCACTGAATACCTCTGATTTGCTTATGTGATAACTGAATATCACTTAGACCTTCCAGAAAAAGAAAAGCGCGTTAAAAATGTTCGGTTGTTTGGTGTAATGATGTCGTATTCCTAAACGATTCCTGAATTGTATTTCGATCCCTTAATTAGCACGGTCATAACTGGCGTATTGCAATATATATTTTAATATCCATTTTTATGACCCTTTGAATGCTGCATGTCTGCTTGGATTTTGTAATAATGAAAGTGCTGTGGTGAAGGGTGACATTGTGGCATGTGCACACGTTGTAATTATTAATATTTTTCGTACCCGTTTTTTATTGCTTGCTTTGTGTTATGTTGGTGCCAATAATATAACTTTTCTTGATATTTTGCTTTTTTATTTCTTAAAAAAAAACACTGTTGACATGATTTCCTCTTAAGAAATGAACGAGTCGAGGCATTTGATAAGTGTGAGTCTGACAATCTGTAGAGAAAGCGACTGGTGTGAAATGCAAGCTGTACCGTTTATTAAAGAAAAGATTGTAATGCACTCTGTAAGGTACCAAAAAAATCTGGCAGAGGAATTGAAAAGGTAATGTGCTGTGGCACACTACAGATTCTGCTAGTATCGAGGCACTTATCCCGTTTTGGGGGAACAGTGTTGCCTGTCATGGGTAATCCGCAGCATGGATCTACAGTATCACCACGAGGCTCTTCAATACGAGAGTACAGTCGTTAAAAAAACTACAGCACAACGTCGCACATCATATGTGAATGTGAAAATGTGGAATATGTAAAGATCTATTTCGAAAATTACTGCTACGCCATGCGTATATGTTTGACAAAAAAAAAGCGCAAACTGCCTTGTACGCAAGAAGACTTCACCAATTTCGCATGACTGTAAACGATTGTTCACGAGATTAAGGATAGCGTACGTCATTGTATGCACTGTATGTGAAGCTATATGAATGTTGCACCAAGCACAAACACCGCATTGGGTTAAAAACAAAGGGTAAAGGAGTAGCCTTGCAATGGCTTGCGCACAGCACTGCTAACAGAAGGGCCTCCAATAGAGGCGCCCTAGAGAGGCAAAGCTCCAGAGAACCCCTTCTGTAGAGGGCATTTGACCTAACCTTCCACACTGGGCAAATGTCTCAGAAAGAAGGTGGGAGCACCCACGCTCGACTCCACCGAACGTAATCGGCTCATCCGACTAGTCGTGGTGTACCCGTCTAAATTTAGAGCTGGACAAGAGATGGGGGATATTAAAAATGTGCTCATGGCTTCATCTGCCAGAAGATCGAACCGGTGATCTCTAAATTGCAAGTCAAGTGCAGTGCATGACAGCAGGACAGCATTTCTTAACAGAAGGCTGAATGTGTGGCTGAGGGAAAATGTCTCATGCTTTATACAACCAGAAACAAGGTTCAACAAGAGTGTCATTGGGTGGCAGGGTGGTGCACTGGCAATAGTCCATGCTTGACAGGAAGAAGTGCCTCGGTTCATTTACTGACTCGGGTGCCTTTCTGTGTGCAGTTTTGTATTTCGCCCACCGTTCCCAATGGGTTGATTCTGGGTTCTCTGCCTTCCTCTGTAAACAAAAAAAAAACCCAACACCAGTAGTATTAGCCAAAGATCTAAACACAAGTGACTACAACATAAATCTTGGGATTACACTTGACAACATTGCCCCCCCTCTTGTATAAATTTGATAGGATCTTCCTGAAAATAACTTTACATTTTGAGGATTTCATGTGTAAACAAGCAAAACAAATAATAAAACTTTCATGAAAAGGATAAACGTGGTCAAGTTCAGTACCAGAAAAATTTATCCACTGGAGGAAACTCTGGAGAGCCACTAGCACGACTATAGTATTTTGCCTTCTCTTAAACACTGGCTAGACATGATGGAAGAGGTAGGAGTAACCCATACATCACCCCACCACATGCAACCTGCAGATTTACTCACTGATGAATATTGTATTTATTAAAATAAATTTTCTATTGGAAATTATTACTCACTTTGAATGGAATTTGTTACGGGATGACAAACTGCTGATTTTAAACCAATACATTCAGAAGGTTGTTATAGAGATCCTTATAAACGTATGTCATAGACGTAGAGTATATGGCGATTTCATAATACAGCAGCAAAAGAGCCAAATTTCCCGTCAATATTAAGTTGTACAGAATGGCGACATTAAAATTTGAAACCTTTAGTGTGGAATTTGATCAAGCGCTGACTGAGATTGTTAAAATATCATCACCGTTGTCCGTGCAACGATTAATAGAATAGATTGAGAGGGCTTCAAAGGGTATGAATGGTGAGTATTAGCAATGGTATTTGAAATATTTTGAATAAGAATATGGAATTTTTATTCAATTATTGAAAATACATTTGCTCTGTAGGAATCAGCAAGATATTAGATGTTTTGTTTAACTTTGACTTTGTTCTTTTTTACCAACTGACGTCAATTAAAATTGCAAAAAGCCATAATATGGAATCAATAAATTTGAGACAAAGATGACGTTTTTATGTGATGTCTGTGACTTCAGATTGCTTTTGAAAGTAATAAATATTTGCGCAATTGTAGAATATGCACTTTAATACAAAGTTGTATTTTACACGGAGGAAGGATGTTTAGTGAGTCTTTATGCGCAGGGCCTCTGAAAAATGTTTGTAATATTGATTTTAGTAATGTGACAAGGTCAGAAGATCGCATCGTTGTGTTATTTTGAAATAAACTGTTTATATAGCACGTCATAAAATCTCAGGGCGTTTTACATTAATACCAATGGTGGTGAGGTAGGGTTAGTGCGTAAGTAAAAAATAAATATTGCCTTCTGAAAGAAAAGTGTCTGTAGGGAAAACTTTAAGATTACAATTGAACCAGATTACCTGGCAGCCTGCGGCAGTCACACGATCCATGTGTGTGGTTTGTCAAGGCGAGGATGCCGTCATAGCCAAAGCCAACTACGCCACCACAGCTCGCCAATGCTTTAAACACGCCGCAAGATTCCACAGCTGCCGCACAGTCGACGAGCCACCTCTCACGATCTGCCGTGACAGTCTCCCACCACTTGCCTTTCCAGATCTTCTGTTTGCCTTTGCCGTCAGACTCGGTGGAGATCAGTTCGGTGCCGTCTCGATAATCGGGCCCTCTACCATCCTGCGCGTGTCATGTCCGATTCTTTTTTGCACAATCCTTATCCGCAACATTTAGCTGCTATTAACCGTATACACCTTGAGATATAATAATACGTTGAATTGGGTCGAGCTACAAAATGCGCTCACACATTAAGGGGCGGTATTGTGAAAGGAACAAAGAATTGATGATTGCTTCCAAAAGCTGCTCCTTTTTTTCGGCTGGAGCCTAAAATTCAGTAGAAACGAGTCAAAAGCGGCGGATGGCAGCCGAGGGTTTGGTGAATGAGTTTCATACTTATGGGAAAGCGGGAGCGAAGAATATAACCAAAATGGTTTTTTTTATCAAGGCTGATTTTTCGTTCTAATGCCGTGGTTGTTGACGTGGCCGTCCTTTCAGCGGCTCTGTGCGGCGCTTTGTGACCCTCGGTTGAAAAGCGCTCTGTAAATGCAACTGTGACGCCACGGCCTTGACTCCCCCGGACTCGTGACGGCTGACAGCGACAACACCACGGCGAGGATCAGCATTCACTCCGCGATAGATCAGCCAGCGAGCACGGACGAGCAGAGACTTCTTGATTTTCGATGCTTTATTAACAGCCAGCAACACACGGCCGGAGTAGCGGCACACAGCGAGCAAATACATCGTGACGCTGCCTCCTCCTCGTTGGTCAATCATTAACCTTATGTATCGGCACCACATCACGAGACACCGCATGACGGTGGAAAGCTGAGTCACCATATCACGAGACACCACGAGACAAGAAAGCTGACGCCCCCTCCCCCCTATTCCTTAACTCTGCACAATTATTATTACCCGGGCGGCACGGTGGCCCTGTGGGTAGCGCTGTCGCCTCCTCACAGCAAGAAGGTCCCGGGTTCGAATCTCGGCTCGGGTGCTGCTTTCTGTGTGGAGTTTGCGAGTTCTCTCTCCTCGTGTCCGCGTGGGTTTTCGCCGGGCACTCCGGTTTCCTCCCACAGTCCAAAAAAAACATGCTGCTGCATAAATTGGCTCGCAGACTAAATTGCCCGCAGTGCCCGATGATGGAGCTGGCGTCCCATCGTAGTGTATCCCTGCCTTGCGCCGTGTGTCTGCCGGGATAGGCTCCGGCTCACCGCGCGACCCTGTACAGGACTAAGCGATCTCTGACAATGAAATGAGATGAGACTAAATTGTCCGCAGTGCCCGATGATGGAGCTGGCGTCCCATCGTAGTGTATCCCTGTGTCTGCCGGGATAGGCTCCGGCTCACCGCGCGACCCTGTACAGGGCTAAGCAAGTGTCTGACAAACGAGATGAGATGATGAGACACTGCCACCCTTTTAATCCAGGGCTGGGCAATTGGGCCACTGGTAATATTACCAGTCCACCGCACGTCCGGTAAGAGACAATCATTACCCTGTGACTTGAACAGACATGCTCCCCAGACTTAAGAGACGAAATAAAACTTACGTTCCGACCACGACAACATTAGCACAAGCTTCAGACATAGTCCGTTTAACTTGTCGCTATAGTAGACCGTTTGTGTATAGAAATATAGATGTAAAATATGTTGCTTTAGCCCCAATAAATCTGATCAGCCTTCTGGATTTCGATAACTTGCCATTTTATCTCATCTCATCTCATTGTCAGAGAGCGCTTGGTCCTGCACAGGGTCGCGCAGTGAGCCGGAGCCTATCCCGGCAGACACAGGGCGCAAGGCAGGGATATACCCACGATGGGACGCCAGTCCATCACCAGGCACTGCGGGCAATGTAGTCTCATATCATCTCATTGTCAGAGATCGCTTAGTCCTGTACAGGGTCGCGCGGTGAGCCGGAGCATATCCCGGCAGACACAGGGCGCCAGGCAGGGATATACCCAGGATGGGACGCCAGTCCATCACCGGGCACTGCGGGCAATTTAGTCTCATCTCATCTCATTGTCAGAGACCACTAAGTCCTGCACATGGTCGCGCGGTGAGCCGGAGCCTATCCGGGCAGACACAGGGCTCCAGGCAGGGATATACCCATGATGGGACGCCAGTCAATCAACGTTGCATGACTTTACTGCGGCTGTTGGCGCTCCTCCCCTCGCTCGCGAGCCGCGCGCTCCCATTGGCTGTCGGCCGGGTTCAACCGGCGGCGTTTGTTTTGTTTTTTTAAAAAAATTCGTAACGGATTTTTATTTGAATTGCCGCGACGCGGCGATCGGATTGGCCGAGGCGTTCGCGAGCCCTCCACCAATCAGGGAGGGCCCTCCTCGGTGCGGGGGGGGGCGCGCGCGCGGAGAGGAAATTTCCGCCCCCGAGGTTGGAATCCGCGGCGCCCCGTCGGCGGACTCTCCGCCGATTGGTCGGCGGGCGGGTCACGTGCGGGGCAGCTGCCCAATGGACGGCGCGGGAGGGCCGGGGCCTGGTTTTTTAAATCGAGTTTAAGTTCGAGTCCGAGTGCGCGGCCCAGTTTGTCCGCGGTTTTTGCGAGAACGCGCCTCAAAGGTAAGATCTTTACAAAAACTCGCTCGCTATCATCGTCATCATCGTTGTTACGATAAAGCGTCTTGTTATTGTAATGCTAACACTATTGGCTGCGACCCTCTCCTTCCTGGTGGCGAGCTACGTGGTCGCGTGCAGTGGTCATAGTGTGTAACAGTGGCAGCCGAATTGTATTATTATGATAATAAAATAATTATTATTTTATATTATTATTTTATTATAATAACACGGGCGGATCATAGGTTGCTACGTGCCATTTGTCGAGAGAGGGAACGAAAGCGTAAGCACACTCACCAGCAATTCACTCGCGAAGTGACAGCTGTTCGTTATGGGAGAGGCTTTCATCCAGCAGTGGATAATGAATGTTTATAGAGATTGTACTCGGTCGGCCGTTGGGCGAAAGCCTCGTCGGCTCTGGGGATTGCTCCGAGTGTGTTTCGTCACGAGCGTGCGGGGTTTGTTTTTAATTCATGGGTTGCAACAAACGAGGTCACAATTATTATGGCTCCATCTTGCTGGTGGTAGCCGTGGCTTGGGAGTCGAACTCGGGTTCATTGACTGCGCTGGTTCACATAACGCAGATGGTGCAGTGAGCTTAGCCACCAGGTTGAGCTATGTATCGCTTTTTGACAGTTGTCCAACGGCGAGGGGTAAGCAAGTTACATCTCAGGGCGTCGGAAGCAATTTAGTCAGCAGGACAATTAATCTCAGCAGCAGTAGCATGTATCTGCACTGGGGATGTGTATGTACAAGGTGGTACTAATTTATGTCCACAATAAATCTATTTTTGTTTAGTGACCCAACCCAAAAATGACTTTTTTATGGATGACATTGATCACGAAACCCATCATGTTAAATTTAATTTAAAGGATTCAAAACTTGAACAAAGTTACTGCTGCTGAGTATCAATTTTCATGTGGTCGTTGTTGACATGCAGTTCTCTCTACAGTTCTGTGCAACGTTTTGTGACCCTGGGGTGAAAAGCGCTCTATACATGCAATTACAATTATTATTTATTGAGTTCATTAAGTCTCATCTCATTATCTGAAACCGCTTAATCCTATATAGGGTCACGGTGAAGCCGGAGCCTATCCCGGAAACATAGGGCGTAAGGCAGGAATACACCCGACGACGGGACGCCGGTCCATCGCCGGGCATTGCGGGACAATTTTAGTCTGCGAGCCAATCAACCTATCCAGGAGCATGCTTTTGGACTGTGGGAGGAAACCGGAGTACCCGGCGAAAACCCACGCGGACACGGGGAGAGCATGCAAACTCCACACAGAAAGGCACCGGAGCCGAGAGACTCGAACCCGGGACCTTCTTGCTGTGAGGCGTCAGCGCTAACCACTGCGCCACCGATCACTGCGCCACGGATCCACTCCAATAGCATGTATTATAACTGCACTCACATAGTTTATGTGCATTAGGAGGTTGCTCAAATAAATGTATTTAAATCAGCAATACGTATAAACTGTAGTTACAATACGGATGGGGATAAAGGCGAATAAGAACTGATTATCATACTTCTGATATAGGTACAGCGTGTGCTACGCCTACTCCCAGAGTGTCCTTCGGTCTGGCTTTTACTAAATCCGTAAAGTTAATGTCAACAGCCCATCATCGGTTTAGTGGGCCTTTGCGTATTTGCTGGCATTGCCATATTAAACATTTAGAGATATGATTCGCGTGTTCTGGCTAGACGAGAGCCCATTCAAACATTGTGATTTGTACATGTCAATCCAAGGGAAGAATCTGCTCTATCAGTCCAGCCAATAGCTTTATATTAAGTAAATATATTGTGGGGAAGCATGGATTTTTTTTTTTACTATTTCTTAAACATAAAAAATGCGTGTATTGACATGCGTTTCCACGCTGGTCATACATATTCGGAAACGTGGGAGTACCCACATTTTACTCCACCACATGCAAACTGCCTATCAGCTACCTGTGGTTGTACCAATATTATATTTCTTGGTATAAAGAGGTGGAGGGAATTAATTACCTTGACCTGCAGCATGTACTCAGTGAGCTTGCAAGCTCTAGATGCCGGATTCCTGCGATACAGCAAACATCTTTGATGTCAAAGGCCAGATAAACTCACAGCAACAATCTCCGTAAAAATGAAACGAACCATAATCATAAAAGTAATCGGTAACACTTAAGATTGCACGATTAAGCAAACGCACAACAGTAACGTGTACAAAGATGAAACCCCAACCATAATCATGAAATAAGAAGTAGCACTCAAAATTGCACCGAACAATAAAATCCTCAGGCCTGAAGATGCCTCTAACGTGCGAGGAGGCGAAACGTCGCGAGGAGAGGAGAGGGAGAGCGATCGACGCGGCTGTCCTGAGAGAGCAGCTTTTCGAAGCAATCACCATGCATCGAGCCATGAAAACCTACATCATTACAAAAATTACGGTATCCATAGATTCAATTTTTTGGGTTAGGTCACGTACGATAAACAATGTTTTCGTGACCTAACCCAAAAAATGGAATCTGTTGATATGGTCGCGAAAGCCTTCAAATTCAAAAACAAAACTAATGATACTTTGAGAGAGGTGGCATTCACCTGGTTTGGATCGTCTACGCATGCTGTGAATAATAATGTACGATTGAGCAGACGCCAGTGTATTTCCAAATTGGATTCAAGCCAGGACTGTGTGGGTGGAAAGCTTCTCAACATAAATTAAATTCTGGCTGAGAATTTGAAGGTTCCTGCTTATTGGACTTAACCCCACTTGCATCTTTTCTGCGTGTGTTGCGCTGTGTAGACCGCACATACAGACACGTGAACACGTTAGGCTATAAATTAAACCCACTGGATCGTTAAATGCAATGAACCTTGCTATACAGTGGTGACAAATGGCCATAATTTGTCATCTTTTAATGCTTACTAATATCACGAATACCCTCTGCCGGAGTGTGCCTGATCTCATTGGATCTCCGAAGCAAAGCACGGTTGAACCTGGGTAGTGCTGGGATGTTTGACCATCGTGTATAACAGGTGGTATAGGCGGTGGGACTACCTGGTTGGCAATGAAATGCTTTACTCAGCTTCCACATACGTGCTGCCCTGTCCTTACCGGCCTTTCTTGACCGGCATCATGGAGAAGTGTGGACAAATAAGGGTCCACAATCCACACGTTTTGAAGAGGCTGTCATCCATCATATATACACAGTGTTTCACTATTATAATTCAACTGACAGTTTTCATTAAACTCAGGAGTTATTGTATAAATTTTCACAAATGACCATAAGGTGACATTTTACACTTTCTGGTATAGACAAAAAACGTCTGTTACACATCTTTAGGGAAAAAAAGTTTGCCAATAGGAACATTTATCAATTATTGAATTGGTCTCCGCACCTACGCCATTCTTTAAGCACACTCATCGGCGTGGTAAATTATAATGAAACTATCAACATGCAACATGGCGTGGCCTCTATACAGCAATGGATTCGTGGTCTGCAATTACTAACCAATATTCTTACTTGAAAATCACACATTCCTTACAGTTATTAGCTTCAAATGTCAGAACTGAATGCAATTGCCGCAAGCTAGACCTTTTGACAGATGTTTCAATTAGATATACAGCCGAGATTGAAAGCATTAATATATTCGCTCTATCGTAGGCAGCGTGGGCCACGCGATAGGTCAATATGAATATGAATTAAACTTGAGTATGAAATTGTTGCCATTCAGAACCTACCATAGTGAAAACCAATTGATGAACATTTTTCCAAGGTCTCGCATGTGTAAACGAAGCAAAAATGACTGCTTGCAAAGATACAAACACAACTTTAATTCGAAGGCTTTCGTGACCAATATTATCAATGAAATCCATTTTTTGGGTCAGGTCACGTCAAAAATTATAGATTATAAAATATTGTCGTTTAACCCTCCACCACCCGACACGGCCAATCAGCAAGGGGTTGTCACATTGAACAGAAGACGCGCCAATTCCTTTACTATCTCAGGAAAGCGACCCCACAATATTTTACAAAAAATGTTGTGGGGTCGCTTTTCAATACACCGGTGTGCTGAGATAGTAAAGGAATTGGCGCGTCTTCTGTTCAACGTGACAACCCCTTGCTGATTGGCCGTGTCGGGTGTTGGAGGGTTAAACGACAATATTTTATAATCTATAATTTTTTTTACGTGACCTGACCCAAAAAATGGATTTCATTGATACAAACACAAGCTATCCTGATCCTTACCCGACATCTTTATTATCGCTAATGAAATACTTCCGGGGAGAAACACATGCTGGAAAGTATTACAGAATCTTCCTTCTTGCTCCCTTCCTCCATATCCAAGAAGTCGGGGGGACGAACGCTGTCGCGGACTCGCGCCGAACGATGGCCGGCGAAGGCTCGCAGTGTCTGGAAGAGCGATGGAGCTCGCAGCAGTGGCTCGCCGCCAAGCAGGAGGCCGAGGAGACGTACGTGGAGGTGCAACGCGAGGCCGTCGAGGCGCTGTTTCGCTCGGGCCGCGCCGCCTTCGACGATTTCGTTCGCAAGGAGCGCCTGCTTGGCTTCCTGGGCGAGAACGAGATCGAGGAGCTCCTGCGCTGGGCTGTGACGCCGCCCGCGGTCACGGATGAGGAGGACATGGAGCCGCAGTGCGAGGAGGAGGAGGATGGAGCCGAGCGAGCGGAGCGCGAGGGCTCCGTGGCCTCCACCTACTTTCCCGAGCAGTCGGATGTGGCGACGCCCATGCTGGAGCTTGGCTGGCCGTGCTACAAGGGCCAGTACCGCGGCGTGTCACGCACCGAGGTCTACCTGCAGCCCTTCCTGGGCGAGGGCACCGGCAGCTGCCGTGACGGCGTGCGCAAACTGGCCAAGGGAGCGCAGTCGGTTAGTCCCCTCTCTCTCTTTTTTGTTTCTGAGCATTGTAGCATTTTAATGTCATTGCAGCAATCCCTTTGGCAAACTAGTGATGGTGATGTTCAGCCCTACGTCAGTCCCTCTCCCAGTTGGAGGCATTTTCAAACAATGAGTACTTTTTTGCCAGTATACAAATATAAGATTACAATAGGTTTTACTGTATCTGGCGATTAATCAGGTGTTAAGATCTTAACACCTCATAGCGTTAACAGCCCCACCTAAGCTATAAAACATTGATACTGCATTGTCTGGAGCTGACTGCCTTTTGGCAGCGACTGACACCGGCAAATAGGCTCAAAAGAAAGCCACTGCCAGGTGAAGGTCGGTCAGTTGAAGGACAATGCATAGGTTATCAAAGCTACCTGTTTGCATACTTTGCCACTAGTATGTGTGGCTTTTGCAAACTGGACACATTGTAAAATGTGTCTATTTTGGTGTTTGGGATTTTAACACCTGCATAATTGCCTGGCAATTATGCAGGTGTTAAGATCTTAACACCTGATTAATCGCCAGATACGGTAAAACCTATTGTAATCTTATATTTTCAAACAATGTTGGTCATGGGGGTTGTTTAGCCATTTTTAACCCATGCCGGTCAGTGTGTCTTCGTGAAGGGTTGACAGGTTATCTCGAACTGGTTCAGGTACCACTCTACAATAACTGATATTAACTATGGCTGGGAATTGAACCTACGGTGCTGGGTTCATAGCTCAGTGAACACATGGTCTACTCTCCTACTGTTAGAGCACTGACATTTGTCGATTTTTTTATTCCTTTATTAAACTTCACAACTCTGTCAGAACATGGTGCTTAGGCATTCATCTACGAGGTAAGAATCATTTGTTAAGAGCAACGGCTCGCATCGGTTAGTGGTGCATGATATCTAACATGGTCCTGGGCACCTCTCACTTCATCATCCGGCACTGACCAGCATGATGGCTTAAGGTAAAACTACTCCCAATGACTGACAGAGTTTGGGCGGCTTTTCATCTGCGAGTGGATTGACAAAGGGCTTAAAGATGATTGCTTCCAAAAGCTGGTCTTTCTGGATGACCGTGTGCTCCTCTCCTTCAAAACATTTCGCCTCCCACATTGTATGTATCCTCATGCGTTCCGTGATAGCTTTTGGAAGCAATCATGCATGAGGCCGTGAAAAGCTACATCAGTGCAAGGACTTAAGATCATCTCATCTCATTGTCAGAAACCGCTTCGTCCTGTACAGGGTCGCGGTGAGCCGGAGGCTATCCCGGCAGACACAGGGCACAAGGCAGGGATACACCCACGATGGGACGCCAGTCTATCACCGGGCACTGCGGGCAATTTAGTCTTCAAGCCAATTAACCTATGCAGCAGCTTGTTTTTTTGGACTGTGGGAGGAAACCGGAGTGCCACGCGGACACGGGGAGAGAACTCGCAAACTCCCACACAGAAAGGAACCCAAGCCGAGATTTGAACCCAGGCCCTTCTTGTTGTGAGGAAGCGACAGCGCTACCCACTGGGCCATCGTGCCGCCCCACTTCAGATTATCATCATTGTTTAATGGATTGAGTCCATGTCAAGTGGGTGATGCAAGTTTTTGAAGCCTTAATATGGATTTACTGTATAGCACTTTGTAGACGCTTCAGTAATTACTGAAAAGTGTTGCTGTAGTGTCTATTTTAGCACTTTCCTGTGAAGTGTTATTTTATACTGGAAGTTTGTGTGCATATTGGGTTATATAACCGTAATCGTTTTAAGTTACGGCGCTGTTTATGTAAAGACGTGGCAATGTACAGGAGTGGCCAAGTTTTACTCGCTTACTACCTACATTGTGGCGGGCGATGATCGCGCTTGCGTTGGCAGCCAGGCTGCCGTGGGGTAATTCTCCTGCGTCACACGGACCGGCGGACCCGGGCTCGACTCACGGTATAAACTAAAGGCTTTATTGACCCGCGCTGCACCGAACAGCGACCGCGCGGTCAACCCGCGGGGCCTACCAACCAACTCTCTACCACGACCCTTTACGACCGGGCCGAACTCACTCGCTACTTCCGTATCTCCTCTTTATATACTCTCCCGACGTCACCTCGTCGCGTCAGACCACTGCGCGTCCTCACCCAATCCGCAGCGCCTGCCTGTCTTCCTCGTTCCGGCCGAGTCTCAGACCCCGTGATGTTTACGCACCTAGCCTGTCACGTACGACGCTTGGCACCACACAATCTATTCGCACTGTTGCCCTGAGTAAATGCTTGGTATTACACGCGACTATCAGCCACAACGTGTTTGCACCAATGGACCGAGCGAAGTACCATCAACAATAATTAAAACACCCGATGCAGTCAACAGTACTGCATTGCAACAGAATTCAGTAAAATATTAAATTCCGAGGGTGGCGCGGTGGCCCAGTGGTTAGCGCTGTCGCCTCACAGCAAGAAGGTCCCAGGTTCGAATCTCTCGGCTCGGGTGCCTTTCTGTGTGGAGTTTGCATGCTCTCCGTGTCCGCGTGGGTTTCCTCCCACAGTCCAAAAGCATGCTCCTGGATAGGTTGATTGGCTCGCAGACTAAAATTGTCCCGCAATGCCCGGCGATGGACTGGCGTCCCATCGTCGGGTGTATTCCTGCCTTACGCCCTGTGTTTCCGGGATAGGCTCAGGCTCACCGTGACCCTATATAGGATTAAGCGGTTTCAGATAATGAGATGAGATGAGATTAAATTCCGATACCGTGTTGACAATGGTGTGCAAATAACAACAACAAAATCACTGCATTTGTCATGACTACTGCCCCAAAATAATATGAGAATCATGTTTGCATTTCTAAAGCGCTTTTCACTCCAGGGCCACAAAGCGCTGGGCAGAGCTGTTGGGAGAACGGCATGTCAACAGCAGAGTAGATCGATTAAAGTTTATAAATTGGCTCGAAATCAATGAAAAGTGTTCACATTTTTAGTGGAAACAACTTTATAGTTATTGTAAGCTTGGGAAAAGGGGCGATATATAATCAGCGGAGCTTCAAACAGTGAGTGATGTTCTCTCCAATAGAAAAAATACGCAATTGCCCGACGTTTTAGGCAATAAACCGTCTTCAAAGTTAAAAAAAATAGTTTGACATGGTTGATGATTGCACGTTACATTCTTGCGCTCTCTGTAGATATTAGGCGTTGTCGCGCTGTCGCCTCTCAGGTTCAGGTTCCTTTCTATAAGCAGGTTGCGTGTTCTCTCCCCTTGTCCGCGTGGGTTTTGGTCAGATACTCCGGTTTCCTCCCACCGTCCAAGGACACGCTGCTGCTTATGTCACTTGGCCTGCTGAGTAAATTGCCCCAGAGAGTGTGCCCCTGCGGCATACCCTGTGTATAGCCCCACCTCCGGTCAATTGCCTGCCGGGATGGGCTCCGGCACCCCGTGACCCTTATAGGGGATTAAGCGGGTACTGGTAATGACGATGTTGCATTAGAAGTAAAAAGTGCAAATGTTACTGCCAAACTATAGCACGAGTGCCACTGATAGAGCACATTATTATGCTCAACAGACGGATTCCTGAATGAAGCCACACCCGTTATGAGCTAGGTGCAAATGAGTATTAATTTACAAGACAAAAAACGTCAAAAATAGGACAGAAGCAGGAATATTGAGCTGTATTTTCCTTTGGGCCTCCTTATGAAATGTAAATGTACTGGCAGGCAAGGCGAACTCATACATTGCATGTAAAGGCATTGCAGCATCATATAGCATTGTGATGTTATGTCTGCACGTGTGACTCCCACTGTGTGCCTTTTGTTTCCAGGTCTCCTTTATCTCATGTTTTAGCATTCATCTATTAGCCCTTGTCTCTTGCTAATCTCGTTGTCTCAATAGGCCACTCCAAGCCCATGGCTTGCCAGTTGGAAAACTCTCAAGGGTTTTAGATGCTGTTATTAAGTTTAACCCTGAGTGCTGGCTGCATTTGCGGAGAAGATATATAATAATATAGAGCGCTTTTCACCCAAGGGTCACAAAGCGCTTCACAGCTGCGGAGAGAACGGCGCGTCACCAACAAAGGCACCAGAACGGAATATCAGTAGCAATAAAAAAATTTCTTTAGGATTTTGTTTTTAAATATACACATCGTTGCAGAACAATAAGTAAAATATGACCAGATAGTATTTTTTTAAATTACGCAAGAGTGATTCACGTTTGTTGAATGTCCGTGTCTGATGTACAAAGTACATATATCATTATTATTTATTTACATGTCTCGCATCTCCTTGGGCTACCGGTATGATGTATGTGTCTCCGTTTATTTGTTTATTTGATATCTATTGGCGCGTGCAATGTGAGTCGCCCCCGATAAGGGCGTCTGCTAAAATGATAATTAATTGTAATTAATGTGCATCGGCGCGTGGAAGACTGTCTCGGGTGCAAGAGAAAACATTTTGTCGACATGCAGAAATGTGCAAGGTTGGTGACACGGGATTGGAAATTTCAATTCAGTGACGCTCTTGCACTGGTGACAGTGAAAGAACGCATTTTAAAAACCTCATCCGTTAACAATGTCTACGCAATAGTTACTTTCTATGCAATTTAACTGCATATATTTAAAATGGCAATACAAATTACCCCTCTCAGGGCCAGATGCTGATGAATGATTTTATAGCCGAGCATTTGCAAGGCGGTAACACATTTCCACCGCTATGTTAAGTGCCCGGAGCATTGCCTGCGTTTCGTTGACTCCTAATCTCGTTTGTGGTCATTATAAATGTTGACGTTGCAGCAGTGAAACATAATGCACACGTTGGCGTGGAAAGTGTGCGTTTTCTTATACAGCAAACCATTCTCTGATGAACTAAATACCCTGAGGTGCCCTTTTCTCAAATACTGTTGTGCGACAGTGACGCCCCTCTTTTCACATCAGCACAAATGTAAAAAGGTCATCATAACCACTGACTTTGAACTCAATGCTGTGGTATCTGAATATCTAAATAGTTGACCGTACTACTGTTTGTAATGATGTAGGTTTTCACGGCTCTATGCATGATGATTGAGTGTCAAGGTGACCCAGAGGCGGACTCACACAACAGAGGACACATGCATCACGCCCACACATATAAAGGGACAATAGGAACTACGCACGCACACTACGCCTGAGGATGCCTCTAACGTGTGAGGCGAAACGTCGCGAGGAGAGGAGAGAGGGAGCGATCGACGCGGCTGTCCTGAGAGAGCAGCTTTTCGAAGCAATCCTCGTACTACTGTTTGTCGGTTCAGTCGTTTGACGTATCACCTAGCGAGAAAATACTTTAAAAAAATAGTTGGATAGGAGGTGATGGATAGAACTTGATGCCATTATCGTTATCAGCTCTTACTACTCTGAACATGGTTTGTAGGGGAGGATCACAAAGCAGGTTACGGCACGGCTACCAGTCTCAACGGTGACTGACCAATTGACCGTGTACACACAGTGGATTATTATGTTTTAGTTACTTGATTGTTCCAGCTCCACGTGCATGCCACCGCCTCTTGTCATAGCGTATGTCTTCTAGGCCGGTCTGCTCTTGCACTCTGTAAAATTGTAGGTAAAAAAAAAACCGATGTATAATTTGGATGTATGGTTTAAAAAAAAAATGTCTTACATAATGCATAAAGGCTTTGTCAATCTACTGCATGAAAGCCTCCCGATGCTGGTTTACAATACGAATAATGTTTTTTTTTTTTCCCATGCGTTATGCTGGCTGCAGGTTGGTGACATGGGGAGACCAGGATGGGCTTGAATGTTACTCGCCACAGATGTTGGTCTAGGCCGCGAATTAAAACCGTGACCGCCAGATTCATTCATGGCACAATGCTGCCAACTAAACACGTGTACGGCTGCACGGGAGATGTTTCTCTTTTGGCCCCATCAATCCGCGTTGTGCGTGCGTCGTGTGCTGCTGCCGCCGCAGCTGATTGCCCTGGTGATGGACGCCTTCACGGACGTGGAGATTTTCCGTGACCTTGTGGAGGCGTCCGTGACGAAGCGAGTGCCCGTGTATATCCTCCTGGAGCCCGCCGGGGTCCCCGACTTCCTGCTGATGTGCGAGCGTGCGGGGCACTCGCTGAGCCAGCTCAAGGTAACCCCCACTGCCGCCCGCGTCGACCCCCCCCCACCCCCCTCCGAACAGCCACATAACTCCCACCGCAAGATGTCGGTGGACAAATAAGCATCTCTTGTCTCTATCAGCCGTCATTAAATCACTCCAGTCATTCTATCAGTAGTGGTCAGTTACCTCATTATCACTCTACTATGCCGAGGCTGCTCATCCAGGGCTGTCCAATAATCGTTCAAGCTTCATTAGACAAAAAACACTTTCAACTAACTTTCACGCATGTTTTTTTACTCCAGTAATGTGAATACATGGACTTATTCAAAGTGCGGTCACACCTCTGTGACATAAGTTCATCAGACATCAGATTTGCGTTTTGTCTTTTTCCGTAACTTGCCCCCTATCTTTGTTGAGCATCATGTCAGGAGGTGAAAAATAGGTTCGATTCCCTTGCAAAAACAGGGTCCCCCCCCCCTACGTTTTAGAACAGCCCATGAAAACAAATCGCACACTGATCTACCTCTGAGGACCTCTTCATATATACCCCTGGTCAACAGAGTAGGCATCCGCACTTTGCTGTCCGCTCTGCCGATAAGTGTGACGTTTGTCGCACGAGAGTCAAACCACTAGAATTTAGTCAACAAGAGTACGGATACAAATGTAATACGAAGCGTATTTCTGTGCAGTCGAGATCAGACCTGAGACCATCCGCTCGCAGCACCAAATGACGTGGATTAATAACTGCCAGCTGCGTCGTTTCCAACTCAGCAATGCCAGCCCAGAAGTGCAGTGACATTCAAGGCTTCTCAAAGATCTCATGTCATCTCATTGGCAGACACCGCTTAGTCCTGTAGAGGGTCGCGGTGAGCCGGAGTTTATCCCGGCAGACACAGGGCACAAGGCAGAGATACGCCCATAATGGGACGCCAGTCCACCACCGGGCACTGCGGGCAATTTAGTCTGCAAGCCAATTAATCTATGCAGTAGCATATTTTTTGGACTGGGAGGAAACCGGAGTGCCCGGCGAAAACCCACGTTGGACACGGGAAGAAACGTGCAAACTACACACAGAAAGACACCCGAGCCGAGGTTCGAACCCGGGATCTTCTTGTTGTGAGGTGACAGCGCTACCCATTGGGCCACCGTGCCGCCTGGCTTCTCAAAGGCGCGTAACCTTATAGCCACGTAGGAAGTGCAACAATTCACCAGACAAAGTGCATTGTGTAATCTCACAATGCATGCATTGAATGGTGTATTAGAGGATCTGTTGTTTCGGATTGCCGTATGTTGTGTGAAATGCAGGTTAAAGCCTCGTTAAAAACGCATACATAGTTAACGTTCAGGTCTACGGCCGTTGTCACTCGAGCCGTGTTCCTGCAAACTCTCGCAGTCACAACGCAGCAATGGGTCGTGAAACAGGTCACGAGAACAGAGCGTGAAATTCTCTTATTATTTACGAAGCTTTAAAGTTAAGTCAGGCAGCGTGAAACACATGGCTTAGGTGTGTAGCTGCACAATATGAACTGTTATATTTTTAGCACGCATTTCAATCACGACCAGAGAGTCTGTGCCATCAGAGTAGAGAATTCCCGGTGAGGCCACTTTTGCCAAAGGGCTTGTGGTCTTTTAGATGAAAATACTTAATTTTTTATATTATTTTTTAAGATCTCATCTCATCTCATTGTCTGAAACCGCTTAGTCCTATACAGGGTCACGGTGAGCCGGAGCCTATCCCGGCAGACACAGGGCGCGAGGCAGGGATATACCCAAGATGGGACGCCAGTCCATCGCCGGGCACTGCGGGGCAATTTAGCCTGCGAGCCAATTAACCTATGCAGCAGCATGTTTTTGGACTGTGGGAGGAAACCGGTGTGCCCGGCGAAAACCCACGCGGAAACGGGGAGAGCATGCAAACTCCACACAGAAAGGCACCCGAGCCGAGAGATTCGAACCCGGGACCTTCTTGCTGTGAGGCGACAGCGCTAACCACTGGGCCACCGTGCCGCCCTTATTTTTTAAAATATGCCAAATAATAGTATTGACTCTAATATCACTAAGATGAAAAGTTCAACTCAAAAAATAAAAAATAAAGTCTTTGTCGGCAGTGAGTCATGTCCAAACCTAAAAAACTAACCTACTGTCTACATTATTATTTTGTAAACACTCATATCCAAGGTGACTCACAATATCAAAACACATACAAGTCTAACGACAATGATTACACGTTATATAATGGCAGTTACGTGACAAATTAAATATATGGACACAGCTTCTGGTACTTGTTTGTGCCAATGACTTACCACATGACGGGCGGCGCGGTGGCCAAGTGGTTAGCGCTGACGCCTCACAGCAAGGAGGTCCCGGGTTCGAATCTCTCGGCTCGGGTGCCTTTCTGTGTGGAGTTTGCATGCTCTCCCCGTGTCCGCGTGGGTTTTCGCCGGGTACTCCGGTTTCCTCCCACAGTCCAAAAGCATGCTCCTGGATAGGTTGATTGGCTCGGAGACTAAAAATTGTCCCGCAATGCCCGGCGATGGACCGGCGTCCCGTCGTCGGGTGTATTCCTGCCTTACGCCCTGTGTTTCCGGGATAGGCTCCGGCTTCACCGTGACCCTATATAGGATTAAGCGGTTTCAGATAATGAGATGAGATGAGAGATTTAAAACGAATTTGTTTGCATAGGTACAGCAACTTAACCATTTTCCCTCATGGAAGTCGTTATAATAATGATTGCACCTCCGGAGCACTCTTCACCCGAGGATCACATAGCGCTGCACAGAGCTGGGGAGAGAACGGGCATGTCGGCAACAACAACGACATATGAACGGCAAATCAACAATGTGTTTTTGGGCTTTTTTAAAAATTACAAATGTGAGCCGTGGAGAGAACGGCATGTCAACAACAACAATATCAGAGCAGTTCAATTTAGAAGACATAAAATAAGCAACCAAAATAATTGTTAAACAAACGAAGGAATAAGTGTTCCTGAGCAGGCACAGTTTGGCAGCAAGCCATCATCCCAGCATGACAACAGTGAGCCGTACCAACAGTCCTAGACAGAGGACTTCAGAGCGTTATGGAACAAGTGAGTCTTGAGACGAGATTTGAAAATGCCCAGGGACTCAGGTGACCGAATCTCCAATGGAAGGGCATTCCAGACTCCGGGAGAAATGCACGAGAATGCTCCATCACTCGTCGAATGGAGGTGGGATCTGGGCACGGTCAGCAAGCTGGTATTGGAGGATCGAAGTTGTCATGTTGAGGAAGGTGCCTGAAGTAGGTCACCGATGTATGTTGGGGCAGCACCAATGAGAGCCTTGTAGGTGAGGAGGAGTATCTTAAATTCGATCCTATATTGAACTGGTAGCCAGTGGAGAGACACCAGTTCTCTAACAACCACTACTTGGGTTCTGTTTTATGATTACATATAGGGAGCGTCTTCATTAGAACTGTCAGCAATTGGACAGAATGTATAACTTGGAACTTAAGACATAATCACCTCTTCCTAAATTCATTAATTTGAAAATATACGAAGTATTTAATTTTTTATTTTGTTTACAAGTAGGGTGCATTTTTTTTCAAACGTGTACTTTTTATACTAATCTTATAATTCTTCCAAGACACATTTCGCTAGAATATGACTGATGATTGCTTCGAAAAGCTGCTCTCTCGGGACAGCCGCGTCGATGCAGCTTTTCGAAGCAATCAACATGCATCGAGCCGTGAAAACCTACATCAGAATATGACTCTTCATTATCTCTCATCTCATCTCATTATCTGAAACCGCTTAATCCTATATAGGGTCACGGTGAGCCGGAGCCTATCCCGGAAACACAGGGCGTAAGGCAGGAATACACCCGACGACGGGACGCCAGTCCATCGCCGGGCATTCTCTTCATTATCATTATTCATAATTAATCTTCTTCTAGATGATGCCCCCTCCCCAGGCTGTCACGATTCCTCACAGCCCTAAGGTGAAAATAAAATGCCACTCATTTGAACAGAAGCGACGAAACTGCTTTGTGTAACGTTTTGCACCACAAATGTTCATATTATCACTTATTTGGTGATTACCTTTCTTGTAGGCTTGAATGGTGGCGTGCTATTGACCTGCGTCTGCTCAGGAACACTTATTCCTTGATTTGTTTAAGTTATTTTATTTAGTTATTTTAGGTCCTTCATTGATTTATAGTCACTACTTTACTTTCATCGATCTAGTCTGATGTTAGTGTTGACATGCCGTTCTCTCCACACCTCTGTGCGTCATTTTGTGACACTCGGGTGAAAGGCGCTCTAGAAGTGCAAATATTATTGCACATCTACGAGTTTTTCAAAGTATTATTTTTTTTAAGTGCTTAATGGACTATTAATCACACTTGAATGTTATTTCAGTATTGTTAAGTGCACAATGAGTGGATATTTACGCTTGTTTTCAGTTGCATAACGTTACATTTTAGTGTCAGACTTTTAACCGAGGAGCGGCACGCTAGACCAGTGGGTGGCGCTGGCGCCTCCTCACAGCAAGAAGGTCCCGCGTTCGAATCTCGGCTCGGGTGCCTTTCTGTGTGGAGTTTGCATGCTCTCACCGTGTCCGCGTGGGTTTTCGCCGGGCACTCCGGTTTCCTCCCACAGTCCAACGAACATGCTGCTGCATAGGCTAATTGGCTTGCAAACTAAATTGCTCGGAGTGCCCGGTGATGAACTGGCGTCCGATCGTGGTTATATCCCTGCATTGCGCCCTGTGTCTGCCGGCATAGGCTCCGGCTCACCGCGACCCTGTACAGGACTAAGCGGTTTCTCACAATGAGATGAGATGAGACTTTTAACCGAGAATAACACAAGGAGCACCGGCGTGATGAACGTGTGCTGCTACAGTGCACAGCTCGCTGTGTGCCATGGATCGGCCCTGCGGTGAAACACGTGGAACAGGACAACTGTTCATTCATCATCTGAAAGCATTTCAAATAGGAGCAAGGCAATTTTTCACGTGCGCTTTTCGATTGTAAATTTTTTTTTTTTCCCCAGTTTCTTTCAAATTAAGTAACGGCACAGTGGGGCTTAAACCAGCAGCCCCACGGGTGGGGGGGAGAGTTGCTGCATGATTTGGTTTGGGAGTGCAGTCACACTGTAGGGCCAGAGCACAAGTGTGGCGGTGAGCTTTCCGATCGGCAACGCTTCTGCCCACTTCTTGCAGACGTTAACGGTTGGAGCTGAGCAGCCGCCCTCCTTAATACTGTCGTTGCGTTAAGCGTAAATACGTGCCCTCCTCACTGCAGACTCTTAAAGGTCCATTGACGTCGCTCAAAAATGAGTAGGCCATGTGGCGTGTCATCAAGGTCCAGAATTTTCCACGTTTTTTTACACGACGCTTATTTGTTGGAACCATAGAGCAACATAGCTCCAAAGGAAGACTGTACAGATCTGTGAAAATAGCACTTTCCTGGTATTGGTGGTGGCCTCTGTTGCTTTTAAAAGTAAGCAGACTTCACGGTCATTTACAATAATGCATTGCACACTATACCTCCCATTGTACGGTAGGCTTATTTACTGGCAGTGTCTTGAAAAATATCCGAGAATCTCTCAACACCAAAACAGTGGTTAGTTGAGCAGGGAGATGTTTTCACGTTATACTTTGACTGTCAAGAACTGGAGTTCTTCAACTTCAGAGTGGCCTTTTGACAGTGCCATCTGGCAAGCTAAATGGGTGTTCATCGTTTGTCGCAGAGGTTCACGGTTCGAATCTGATGGGCTGCCTTGGTCATTATTGTCAATTTAACAATTTTTGAAACAATTTACTTTGTTTAATTAGGACTACACATGGCAGTCTTTGCTCCCTACAGGCACGCTAATTCCCACTTGCAGGTCAAGTGCTGAGTGATATTGTGCTGCACATGTACAGCTGCCATTAGGGGTTCCTTTGAAATGATTGCGATGAGATGTTCTTATCTTAAGGCCTTTGAGACACCCTGATATACAGGATCCTATATCAAAAAAGAATGATTATATCAGTATTGGATGACTATTATGAAGCGTTACAGTGTTGGTTCGTTTGCAATATGCGGGAGCCATGATTTACCGTAATGGGTACTGTCATTGGGATTTGGCTGCATGAACCCAGTGCATTTCCATTTAATTCTAGACCCCACTCGCTGCCAAATCTCATATTTTAATGATGTGCAATTTGGTCACCTTTAGCAAACACTGCCTCATCTCACTCGAGCTTGCTCGAATAAAGAAGTGAGCTTTTGACTCTAAAAAAAATTGGATAAAAATTAAAATTTTAAATGACCCGCTGTTGCTGCACTCCAAAGTAGAAAGTATTTTTTTTGAACACAAAATCAATCTTTCTAGGCCAAACACTGACCGTGTGACTTACAATTGACTGATAATACAGTGAGATGTACGTATACATGATTTAAGTCCTATATACGTGTTTTCTAATGTTTTGTTAAAGGAACAACTGTCAGTTATCACTTAATATCAGTATGGTTTAAAGGTTTTCATTAAAGGAAAATATTATTGTAGTCTGTAATGATGCAGGTTTTCACGGCTCGATGCATGATGATTGCTTCGAGAAGCTGCTCTCTCGGGACAGCCGCGTCGATCGCTCCCTCTCCTCTCCTCGCGACGTTTCGCCTCACGTTAGAGGCATCCTCAGACCTGAGGATGATTGTAGTCTTATAATAAAAATAGTAATTTGAAAGGATCGTTTCTATGGCGGGCCCAGGATCGGCTTGTCACCGGTCTTCAAACATTTCACTAGATTGCATTGTCACCCGAGTTATACCTGCGTGCAAAATTTCAGCTCTCCAGCCTTATCAGAAATGCTTTAATTTTGTGCTCAAATATTTTAACCATTACACACATCCCCCAATGTAAGTTAAGTAAAAACGGGTACAAATTGAATTCATGGATGACATTGATCATGATAGCCTTCGAATTTAAGTTAAAGGTTATTGTTATTGATTTGCCGTTCATATGTCGTTGTTGCTGTTGACGTTTCGTTCTCTACACAGCTCCGTGCAGCACTTTGTAACCCTCGGGTGAAAAACGCTCTATAAATGCAATAATAATAATTATTATATTTAATTGTCTGAGACGCGCTACCTACCGCGCTAACGAGGCGGCTGCACGCGCCTCCTCTGTACAACCCTTACCTAGGTAACAAAAAAATAGTAAATTGAAGGATCGTTTCTATGGCGAGCCCAGGATCGGCTTGTCACTGATATTCACACTTTTCACTAGATTGCACTGTCATCCGAGTTATGCCTGCGTGCAAATGTTCAGTTCTCCAGCTTTATCAGAAATGCTTTAACTTTGCGCTCAAAGATTTTGACTATTACACACATCCCCCCCATGTGAGTTAACCATTACATCCCCCCCCTCCGTGTAGGTTCAGTATTAAAGCAGCGCATGGAGTCCTAGTGCTTTGTCACAGTCTTACAAGTGCAGTCCTATCTTTTGCTGTGGACGTTCATTTATTGTAAGCGCATTCACAAACACACAGTGTTGAATTTAAAACAAGCTCAGCGTTTCCCAAGCAGTGGCTCGTCACCCCCATGGGAGTCACGAAAGGCAATTGCAAGGTCGCTAAAGGTCTGTTTCTCGCTCCCTTTTGGTATCTACCGATCTCTCCGCTTATCTCTCTCCACCCGTGTCTTTATTTACTTGTTTTTCTCTGTTACCTCTCTATCTCTTCGTGTGTGTGTGTGTGTGTGATTCCATGCTTTGTTCGATCTCTTTTGGGGCATTCTCACGTTCCTCTCTTCTCGGTTCTCTCCGCTCTTTGCTCCGTGTCTCTCCCGTCACGTCACCGATCCTGTCCGCCTCCTCGAGTATCGCTTTGTGCTCCTCTTGGAACACGTGCAGTCGATGGGGGCAAGTCCGCGGAATATTGAGCCGTCTGGCATGCAGTCAATGGACAGCACACATTTTAGCATCCCCCAAAAATCGTAGGCATGACCTTGCCTGCAGTGGTCGAACATCATGAATCCCATGGATGTAAGAGTTGGGGAAAAAAAATGTATTAATTGTACTTCTATAGCGATTTTCATCCGGGGGTCACAAAGCGCGCGGCACAGTGCTGTGGAGAGAACGGCGTATCATCAACAACGACGACGTATGACAAGCAAATCAACAATAATAATAAAAAAATTGTTACAAATCTGAGCTGTGGCGAGAACGGCGTGTCAACAACAGCAACATCAGAGCAGTTCAATTGACAGTCAAATAATGGCTATAATTTAGAGAAGGGCAGAAAATAAGCAATAAAAATAATTGTTAAACCAACGAAGGAAGGAATGGGTGTTCCTGAGCACGCGCAGGTCGGCAGCGAGCCATCATCCTAGCACGACAACAATGAGCCGCATCAATAGTCCTAGGAACAAGTGAGTCTTGAGACGCGATTTGAAGATGCCCAAGCTGATTAGGATTTCCACATATCCAGGCAAACAGTGGACAGGTGCAGGCAACCCACTTCCAAATATCTGCGGTTCCAACCAGAAACTCTATGCTTTTCTTTCAGAGGAGGTGTGACGAGGGATAATCATGGACAATTGGAATAATTTACATCTGCTTATCCGTGATCCTGATCACCGCTCTCCCTGCCCCCCCCCCCCTCCAAGCACCTCACACCACATCTTCATCTCATCTTTTCAAATTTCTTCTTGCATTTTCGTTACGAGACCCCTTGTGGTAGCTGTGCCTGCATTGCACACAATGTACACGTTATAGGATTGTAATTCGGCATAATTCTGTGAATATGGGGGTCACATTGCTACGTGGGTGGGGGTTTCCCCAAAGGCGAAATTTGCAAATAAAATAATAATAATTGTACTTCCAGAACGCTTTTCACCTGAGGGTCACACACAAGTTTACGTGGCTTTTGCAAACTAGACACTTTACGAAAGATGTCTATTTTGGTGTTTTAAGATCTTAATACCTGTTAAATTTCCAGAAATGATAAAAAAATCTTTTCTACACTTTACATATGTACACTGTCAGAAGTACCCATGCCTCGTGTATAAACTTTATCAATCTGAAATAAATAAGGGTTATTTAAAGCCGAAATGGATGAGCAACGGAAATGAAATGTTCGGTCACTTGAATGGTGATCACAATACGTTTGGACCACCTTATACAACGGTGTGCCCTGGATGAGTGCACACAACATGAATTCTAAATAACAGCAACGTCAGCGCCTATTGTATATTAAGCTCAATATTTTCTACTACCCCAATTTACCCAAGTGCGTGTATATATGTATATGTATGTGTTTGTGAGCAGAATAGTGGCTGAATGTTTAGCACGCTGGACTATAAATCTGGCGACCCGAGTTCGATTCCCACTTACGGCCAACAGCAGTGACGATTTTCTGAACCGGTCCTGGGCCTCCCCGAGGTCGACTCGGCCTCAAATGCGTACCTAGTGCGATGTCAAAACATTGCCACTGGAGAGTAAAAGGTGGCCGAGTGTGGTGCTGGTCACCCATCCCCGCGTATGCTGTTCCAACCTTCATAGGTGCTCACTAACGCCACTTGACCTAACAGACTTGAGGCTATACGGAGGATCTTTGTATAGCTGTCTAACTACATTCGAGTGTACATGTATACAGCAGTATACTCGTGCAAACCTAAAACCCTGCCTAACTGGACTAAAGGAAGGGAGAGCACTGGTCCAGTTACCTGAAATATCTGGCCAGCCATAAATGTAATAATAATAATTACATTTATACAGCGTTTATAATGGAACTCTAAAAGTTA
>JAZEWT010000022.1:11782423-11798337 GCA_036362905.1 Mordacia mordax
TGGTGCACACGACTACCGTGACGCGGACACCTTAACATTCCAGTGCTTTTAACTTCAAAATATTGGTGATGGAACGAGACCACAATACTGTGTATATTTGCAATTGCTTGCGTAGTTTTACATTTTACCTGTAGTATTAATTTAGGAAGCTGACTTTTAGCGAGTGACTCGTTGTTATGCTGTGGGGTTGTACACCTTTTCTAAAAATAAGTAAGTGGAATGGACTGTTCGTGATGATGACGATGATAAAAACCGTTGTAATCCTGTTTTTTTACCATGTATGTGTTTTTTTTGGCTACGTCTGTAAATAAAGCAGAAAGGGTTAACCAAATTCAGACAGTATCAGAGCTCTACACGAAACGGCATTTGGTGGAAGAATTTACCTTAAGTGCTGGCTTCTATTAAGTGATGCTCACCGAGGAGAGGGCCATGTTCAATTACTGCAATGCAAAGGTCGCATGCCATTTACCAGGGGTTATTTAATGGCTAAAACGCGTCACTTGGGTGTGTTGCTCCACGTTTGGGGATTGAGACATGGGCACATATTTTTTTGCAACAAAAAAACATCTGAAAGCGAGCAATGTGTTGACATTGATTAGGGCCCAAAGACAGGAAGACCAGGATGACCAGTGCTAAAAGGAGTGGGGAAAAGTGCCGCCTGTTGTATCCGTTGTCCCAGTGTTCACTTAATTTGATGGCAGAAAAAATTCCATCTCAGTTTTATCAGCCAACCTGGCCTTTGAACCCCTGATTAACATTTTGCCAACTGTTCTTTCAATGTTATTGATTTGTTAATGTTAACATTGCTGGCACTGCATTGTGCAAGGAATACATTTTAGGGGTTTTATTTTTACAAATCGGTACAATTAAGAATATTTGTTTTGCCGATTAAGTGTTTTATAATTTGGTGATATTCCTTCGGAAACGTCTCTTTCAAAAGAGATCACTTTGAAGAAAAAATAAGATACGCGACTCGTATTGAACGCTTAATTGCAATAGAACTAATGGGTTTGTCGAATGGAGTTAAACTTGTTTTTTACGATGTTTCACTCTATGTGCCGGTGGCCTCTTCGACTATTTCTGAGAGGCATAAAGCACAACCGCGAAACCAAACACTTAACGCCAAGACAATACAAGCACTTGGACGTGGTAGGAGTAAAACATTTAGAAGTGAATATATGTAACAAATTAGCTTCACGCTCGACCAGTCCAGATGTGTCCCCAAAAAAACCTGCTCACGAGTTAAACGTAGTTAGAAAAATGAGCGTTCCAAGGTTGCAAAACATCCTGTATGTCCCCGAATCTTATCAATAAAGAAATGCTTTGAGATATTAAGTTGCAACTTTTTGAAATCTCATGCAAGCCAGAAAAAGGTGCAGGAGTGGTAGAGTGGTGGGCGTATGGACCCGGCCACCCCATTTCTTTTCATTGCCACATCGAATTTGTTGAAAGTGATTTTGGAAATGACTCCGATCCTCCACTAACACTCCGTGTGATGGAGTCTCCTTCTGCGAGGTGCCATATCCCGCAGGACGATGGTGACAATGGTCTTCCACAAATCTCTGCTCTTTGGACGTCTAAGAATGTCCATTTTTATTATATTCATCCATCTCGAGAGACTCTTGACAAGTCAGTCCCTGTCGTCCACGATCTAACACCACGTCGGCATTTTTTATACTATGTGGTATAGTAAAAAAAATACCGATGTGGGGAGATTTTCATCCAACGGTGGATTGAACATGTATTCATATGTTTCTTATATACAAGCCACATTTACTTTTGGCAATATCCTTGGAAATATTTTAAATATAAACTTGAACAACGTATACGCTGTGAAGATACTGGAAGGTAGTGGGCAGTTATGGTGTCGAGTTTACAATATTGAAGAGAGTAGCGCTCGTTTAATTTAAAGCACATGGCTGAATGGAAAACTGGGTGTAGACCATTACAAGTTGAGCTTTTGTGAACATTTATAAACAATACATTGCAGTTTGTTTTTGTGCAAATGTATTTGTTCTATCTTAACGCCAACTATGAAGGCTGATGCAGTACAATTCGCTCGTTGTTACTCCGGGTATTACGAGTGTCAAATGCACATTTATGAGACAAACGCGTCGCATTGTGCAATATCTGCAGATTTAATGCCATTTGCTTTCCAAAGAACCGAGCTTTCGAGATAGCCGTGTCGAGCGTACCCCCCCCCCCACACACACATACCGTCCTTGACGACGTTTCGCCTTCCACTTTGTAAGCACATTGAGAGTGTTTTCCTTCCTTTAGCATTAGAATAATGGCATGTCTAAGGAATGTTATGTGAGCAGAAGTCAATGACTACGCTCGGAAGCCTGAGGCGTCTCACTTTTCCAGTTTGCAAAATAATGGTTCCGCGGGGCTCCTACCATTTGTATGGGAACTGAAGGGACAATGCTGTCATTATTGCTTTTATGAGCCGTTTGTCTTAAACGTGCATCGCTGTTTCAAGCATGTACGTCCTTTAAAAAAACGCTCTGCTGTTTTTGTATGACAACTGGGTTTGCAGTAGATTTTAACTTCCATGTAAATAGCAAGTTGTTTTTCACACATCATGTGCTGCTTATTACGCTTGAGCGAAACGTTTAGAAAATCATCAATATACGTTCCCACTAAGCTTTTACGTTGACGGGATGTTAGTTCACTTTTGTGGACACTGTACGCGCATAAATTAATTATTTATTGCATTCGTGAATAATGCAACATTTTGGTTTTTAACTTGGCCTAAATGTTGACAAAAACGGTGTTTTCAGTCATTGACCAGAAATCCCTTAAAGTGTTCGCTGTTGTGCCACGTGTAAACTGTTATCCAGTATATAAAGTCTGGAGTGAATTATAAGCATGCCGCAGTTGCCAGTATTATTCGTGTTGAGAAATCCCAAGAGGAACTTAATGAGCATCATCATAGCCATCGCGCATAGGCATGTGCATTTCAGAGGCTAGGTCACATTGTTGCACCAATGTGCGACTGATATATTTAAAAGCGATTGAATTTTGCAGCAAGCAGGCCTTTCCACAGCCCCAGCAGCAAGAGCTCTTGGCGTTTCCACTTAAATTAGCATTTGTTTCTAGATTTATCCATGGCTCACGCCACTTTATCGGCTTTGGAACATTTTCCACCAGTTATAAATATTGATGTGGTCAGAGTGAATGTTCGGTCGTTCAAAGTGCAACAATGTTTTAACATATGTAATTGAGTTGTATTTTGCGAGATGGTCAGCAGTTTTTTTTTACTATGGTGCATAAGCCGGGTTCATTGGGCACTTGGCAAACACCTCCTTTGTTCATGTGATCGTAACATCTGTATAGCTTTGTTCAAGTTTATTGTTCAAATGAAACTCTGATGAGGATTCTCATTTGCAAATTGAGTTGGGGCATGCTTGCCAGCAGGGGGCGAGGACTGGCATTAAGATTTTAATTCCTGACTGCGCTCACAATGGCCTGCTATTGCCAAGGTATTTTAGGGGATCTTTAAAGAACTATTGTTATGCCACCCCCAGTAATAATAAGGGCGGCCACTGGATTCAAACCGCGAACCTTCGTGTAAAAAAAAAAGCCCTTCCCCTTAAACGGTCACCACAGTTCCCCAATAGCAGTCAAGTGAAGAGCATATACCCGCTTAAAGCAATGAAACGTGTCCCCTTTCGCAATACGTGCGGCCTGCAAACTGCCTCGTATTTGATGAACTTAATACTGCCCTACAATACTGTCACTGGTGTTAATAAAGGTCTTAGTTACAAATAACTACAATTGTGCACTACAAATACTGATCAATATTTTACCAGGAACACTCACATATGAAAAGTGATGCTATGGCAAGAGGCAGGTCTTACGGTGGTAAAAATTGGTTTCACAAAGTTGTTCAAATTAATTCCCTGCACCAAATTATACATTATAAAATTGCAAAAGCTGAACACACATTTTCATGGCTATTGAAATGCACTTATTTTATTGGGCTGAGTTCATCACACAACTTGTGATAACGAAATAGCACACGAGACAATGCAAGTACCACCCAATACTTTAATGAAAGTCTTTTATAATGACGCCAGTACATGCAGATTTTAAAATGTGCAATCTCTTACTTATTGCCTTTATTTAAAAACTGGTACCAAATATCAAAAGTTGCAATGTATTCAATACATAACGCCATATTTTTTGCAGCTCGATTCAAGTGTGTACACAAAGCAAATATAAAAATGAATGCTCTCAATAAACAATAATGCAATGCATGTCAGACAGTAGTGTAGTGCCGTAGTTCGCCGTGCACGTGAGGAAATGTCGTTTTATTCGCCCACAGAAAGGGCCGCAATGATGGCTTGACTGTTTATATACACACACACACATATGCTGTTCCCCATCGACAACAAAAAAATCACGAAAAACAAAATCGCAAAAAATCAAGTTTTGAGGGTTTTTGAGTACGTTGAGAAAACATGATTATTTTTTTATAGTGCTCGCGCAAGACAAAAATCGGGATGCGATATCAGTTGCATCGCGCTTCTTGGAGTAACGCAGTGCCCAAGCGCGCCAAACGCATCTCCATCCAGTGCGAGTTGGTCTTTTTTATACAGAAGCGAATCTTTATTTCTTAACACTGCTGACGGTGACGAGGAAGCAAGGCCATTGTCTGCTGGTTGTGTGAGGAGGAAGGTGGTGGCGGTGGTGGTGGGAAGGGGGGGGGAGGATGAACGTGCGTCAGAGAGCCACTCTCTGGTTCAGGATGCGACGGTTGATTTCGGCGAGCGCTACAGCAAACACGAAGGCCCTCTCTTCGGACAGTCCGGCGTAAATGTCGTATTCGCGCTCCGATTTATCTGTTGAGCAAAGCCGGTGACAATGTTTGACAGAAGTTTACACTGTGGTAATGAACGCGTTACCTTTGCACTGCTCAATATGATAGTAGTAAAACTTAACATTAATGCCATACACCACAATTACAATAAAGACAAACCGCCTGAGTCTTCCACTATTGTTACATTTTTCAACAATGATAAAAGGTGCACAAATATTTGTGTTTACACAGCCATGGATGATGTACACTCATACAGTTATCTATATTATTATTTAAAGGCGTATAATGTATTACAATAATAATGCAGTGTCAGAAAAGGATATGCATGCAAATGTGTAGGTTATTTTACTAACAAATCAGCGTGCACACTTGAAACATGAATCTTGGTATTTAGAGTTTTCAGCGGTAAAGGGAGACACTCATCTGTACAGTGCGTCATATACCCGAACATCAAATACCCACTCGAACCAATTAACTGTTCGCACAGCGCAATACGTGCACATGCTCTAACTGTACGTTTACATACATGTTAATAAACGCCACCATTTTACATTACCTACTATACCCCCCAGTCTCCACGGTTGGTCTTGTAACACTGTTGGATTATTGTCTGGGCTAAGTGCTGCACACTGACAAGAGCGTTAAACAACTTGACAAGGGCAGGTTAACAAATTACGCTATTGTACTCCAAGTGACTTGAAACGTTCTGTTTTGTCACGCAGTTACAGTACAAAATCAAGTGGGTGGGAAGGAAGGAAGAAAAATAAAGTATGCATTACCCGTACAAAAATGCCTCTTTGCATTGTGCAACATGTGTGCAGCAGCCTTTCAACGGCGCCCCAAATGCCATGAAGGGGCAAAGCTATTAAGCAGTTCCTTATAAGATAATCATGCAGGAGTTTTCTAAATCAATCCATTGTATTTGCGAAGAAAAGAAAATGAGCTCTGTGTTAATCTAAAGGACCTGCAGGAACACTGCTTTATTGGCGGTGCGCCATTAGCCCCTATTAAAGTCACTTTGCAACTTTTTTCTCTCCCGTGCTCTGTATAGCTCTCAAATGCCTTTTTGGGTCATTACGGCAGCGTCTTGTGCAATTGCTGAAAAAGCTCCCGGTACGTGGCGCTAAACGTCGGACATGATGCCGTACGAGCAGTAAAAACTCAAAAAAAAACCCACCGGAGAGCCGCTATCCATATACTTAAATAATCTCATCTCATTGTCTGAAACCGCTTAGTCCTATACAGGGTCACGGTGAGCCGGAGCCTATCCCGGCAGACACAGGGCGCAAGGCACTGCGGGGCAATTTGGCCTGCGAGCCAATTAACCTATGCAGCAACATGCTTTTGGACTGTGGGAGGAAACCGGAGTGCCTGGCGAAAACCCACGCGGACACGGGGAGAGCATGCAAACTCCACACAAAGTCACCCGAGCCGAGAGAATCGAACCCTTCTTGCTGTGAGGCGACAGCGCTAACCACTGGGCCACCGTGCCACCCTATTTCAACAATGTCAGAGTAAAAAAGGAATAATTATTTTTGAAATACGACTTTTTATTTGGTCAATGTAAAAAAAAAATGGCTTGGTGAAAGGTGGGCAGAGTGAGTTAGCGACGCAACTATTCCTTTACGCCACAATACAAACCTATATTGATCAGTCATACTTCAGATTACACAATTTTCTTGCTAGTGCATGTATAACACAAGGTGGCATGAAGCCATAGTGTCTTATGTACAGATGAATTGAGTGCCTCTGTATTGCCAAACGTGTTATTTGGCCACACCTCACTGCTGCAGCATGTGGATGGTGTAAATACATGATAAACAGGAAATAACTGATTCTATAACCAAAGCTGATTTTTCATGGCTTAATTGATATCCTTTCACGTGCAACATTATTCGCTTCAGAGCATTCCGTTGGTCGAATAGAATTCCAATAGTGTTGAAATTACAATGCACTGCTTCTGAACAGCGAGAAGGGCACTGATCCAACGGGGTCTAGTGGAGTTAAAATGGCATGGAAGCCGCCAAAGGTGCTTAGGTCCAAATACCAATGCCTCGCAACTAAATTAAGCGTGACCCCAGACCACACTTAAAACAACAAAGCCAATGATTCAAGTTAATTATTTCACTACTGCTTTTAGGCGAAGGGAACAAACCGTGCACAACACACAGGACAGACAATACAAATGGAGGCAAACAAACGAGGTCATTGTGATTCGAGTCCTGCCCTGCAGAGCTGCTCTTTTGGGATGGCTGTATCATAGGCACGACAGGAGACACAGTCCTCAAAATAGAGCAATTCTCAGTTTTAATGGAGCCGTGGAAACCTCTCACAACACATCGAATGTCGTTCGTTTTGGGTGTCTGCAGGCGTACCTTTATCATCTTTCCCCTTGTTTGGCGATCCCTTGGGCCGCCCTCGTTTGCGACTGTCTCCCCTGCTGCTGCCGCCGCCGCCGCCGCCGCCACCGCCGCCGCCGCCGCCACCGCCGTTACTGCTGCTACTGCTGCTGCTGCTGCCCGAGGCCCCCTTGCGCGTGTCCGACGATTTCCCCGAGCACGATCCGTAGCGATCCCTGCGTGCGCGCTCGGGCCGCCGCCGTTTCGAATCGAGTTTCGTTTCGACTGCAGGTGCAAGGTGGGGAAATGAACACTTCTACGGATGCTCATCTCGAGGAACCACAGGCAAGTCGAATCGAACACATGCGCCGTGAGCAACGCGAGGCGAAACGTCGCGAGGGGAGGAGAGGGGAAGCGATCGACGCTTCGAAGCAATCATCATGCATCGAGCCGTGAAAAACCTACATCGTTACAAAAGAGGTTATTTTTTTTTTTGCGCCTGAGCTGTCAGATCTCAATTTTTATTTTTTCTTGTTCTACCTCGTGTTCAGTGGCACGATGATCGACGTGGAGAAAAACTTCAATCACATCATGGCAAACACAGTCTATATTAAAAAAACACTTTGGAGCATGAAAACGCATTATAAATTCAAATATTTTATGTACTATTAATGTAATAATGTTTAAATGAACAACATGGCTTAAAATAGTCACATTTACAATCGTTGCTTTAAAGCAAACTTTTGAAAATGTATTCGCTAAAAGTTGTTTTTCCAACACTAAACCTCTTAAAAACAAGTACGATAACTTCAAGCAATCAGGTCATTCAGGCTTTATTTAAGCTGGACGGAATACTTTTTTTTTAGCAAAACTTGTTGACGGAGTGCAGACGCTGGCGATTATATTTTCCATACCGTTGGCTGCTTGGGGCAAATAATAAAAACCTCACTGAAACAGGGGACATGCAAAACATTTAACTTCCTTAAGAGAAAATGAAACGTTTACCAAGCACAACACCGCGATCACATTTTTCAGCAGTTGACTCAACGCACCTTAAATTTGGCTTACTTCTCTATTCGTTGTGACACGAACGGTACAGAGTTTCATTTTTGTAAATCACATTCTTACAAGTTTTCAGCATTGAATTGCAAACTACAGTTTTGTTTCAGCCATCTCAACATTATCCAACACAATAACGTCTGTCACACGACTATGAATTCCTTCTACACAATATATATGCAGTGGATGCTATTGCACACACACACATACCTTGTCTCTGGTTTAAGGAGACCAAAGCTTGAGCATTACAAAGGGCAGGGTCAGCCTCAGTGGATTGAAATTCAGTTCCAAAAATAATGTAAATTATTTACCCACAAAAGCCTCATTGAATGTCAGAGTTCTTTTAGTGCATTGTGATCTTTGGCCAATACCATAAATGAATGGTTGGCATGTAGAAACAGTTGCATGTACTGCCATCTCCTGACCACACCTTGTAGCCCCACAACTGCAATGACTGGTATGTCTTCGTGGTTGTCTGTTAAAGCACTAACTAGGCATAAATCCACTTAGCTCCGGTCATGGCAATTTGATCACAGACTGGGCTTTTAGCTATTCTTGTGGCTAACAAAGACCCGAGTTACAGCTTCAAGAACAACATCGCCAGGTAATTTGTCTGGCTTAGAATATGACGCAGGTGTTTTTAATCATGTGTCTGTCCTTGTCGGGATCATTAAAAATACAGCACTGGCATCTTGGCACAGCGTGGACAAGCGACTTGGCGTGTACACTCTAACAGCGAAATAACCTGAGCTGGTGCGTGTGGAATTGTATTTCGATTTCATTTCCCCGCTTAATAAAAACAAAATGCACGAACAATCAATACCACGGTAAAAAAAACGCTTAAAACCAGTCTCCCTCTCCATAAAAAAAACACTGCTAAACTTTAGTCATTTGGTATTCACTGCATTCCCTGGAACAGCGCCAAATCTTTCTTGTTGCTGCACGGATGCATTTATGACTTAAAAGCAGGTTTGCTCGAGCATATTTTTTAAAAATGTAAAGTGCCTATGTTCCCTTATCTTAAATACAAACTCATTTGGCAGTCTCCACGTATCATCCTTTATTTGTTTAACAAGCATAGTATTTGTTGTTTTAAGTCCTTCATGAGGTAGTCATTATTTTAGTTTAATTGATCTACCCTAATATTGTTGCTGACATGCCGTTCTCATCCCCAGCTCTGCAGCGCTTTGTGACCCTCGGGTGAAAAGCGCTCTAGAAATGCAAATATTATTATCATGTATTTAATTCTATAGGCCTATAGGCATTCCACACCAATATTATTATCCATTATCCAAGACGTTGGTTTGACTAAACTATATATAAAGGAAATGAGGCCCGCTTATGTAAGTTATTATGCATACACTTATAATACTTTGCAAGGAATAATTAGTTTTTCTACAATGGCTTGGCGGTGACAGAGGTTCACGGTGAGAATCTAGCATTCTCATTAACATCGCAGGTGTGTTAAACACAGCACATGCCATCTGTTCCCCAGCGAATGCTCAGACGTCGTACGCTACAGTAAGCCATTTTGCGCCAGTGTAAATTTTTTTAAAGTTGGCACACTTTGACAAGGACACACATTTCTCAATTAGAATTTAAATATGAATCATGATCACATACTGTGAAAACAAGGCATAGCCCCTCTTGAAAAAAATATATAAGAACGAGATTCAGTGAAGCAAACCTGGGTAAACAAGCGTAATAACTATACAAAGTAGTTTTTTTTGCATTGAACAGTGCGCCGTCATAGGCAGAGGGCTCTTGCCCATAACACTTGGCAAGCAGCATGGGTTAACAAGCTTGATTCTGTTAATGACATCCCGAAGGTCAAATCCAGTCCACAGTGTGCTTGCTTAAAATGCTCAATAATATCGGTCCATAAAGCCAATAATAGGTTTGCGGAATAATATATTTTTTTACGAAATTTTGTTTGGAGACACAGAATGGAAGGTTGCTTTGCCTATTACATATGTTGACACTCAAAGGTCGAAGAGTACACTGAACGCTGGCGTGACCTGCACCCACCAATGTTATGGCTTACACGCTTTACTGGGAAACGTCTAACAACAGGAAAGTCTCAAGGCAATGAGCTGCATGCTGAGTGCATATAAATGAATGGAAATCTGTATTAAAAACCTTTGTCAATTGCCATCGAAGCTGTTTTTTTTAGATTAACGGATAACCGCTGCACCTAATATGTTTTTTTTAGTTTACATGTTTAAGGTGAAAGCACTTCCTCCACAAATTTGTGAGTTTAATACAGAGCAAGTACATTATCTGCAGCTCTTAGATATCTGTATTTAAGCACGACAGAGTGCATACAAAAATCACACGAAGAGGACGAATGTGCTGGAAATTCCGTACTATTCCTCTGATCCACGATTCCCCAGTGAATGAGAGCTGTACCGTGGCGCTCCTGGGAAACCCATCTCCTGATATCCACACAGCCCCAGATTTACAGGTCCCGGGGAAGAAAAGAAAGCCAGCACGGGCGCCAACCCGGACTGCTTTACTCTGCCTGGGAAGGAAGCAGGTGCATACGATATGCTAAAAGCTACCCGCAATTTAGTGAAATATTAATGACTGCTCATTTGAAACCCATACAGAAAAAAAGACTTTTAAATGATTAAACATTGATAACAATAATTTGGAGTTGTGTGTAATTCCACTGCTGAATTAAGGACTCTCCATGCTTTTTGTGTTTGGGGGGGGGGATGTTTAGGACTGGTCGAGACAGCACTTACCACTAACATTAGCCATGGCTCAGAAACACTGAACAGTTAAAACCAGTGGATGACACTCATTTACAGACATCCTGTGTTTTGCAGATTAATGTTTCTGCAGTGCACTGTATGTACAGTGCTTTGTTTTTATATGCATTTACTATGTTTAGGGCGTGGTAGGCGGTGTTTGGCTTTTGGAAGCAAGGCACATTTTAAACATTTCATTTACGAGCCAAATCCATGGTGCTTAGGCAGCAAATGGGGAAACACTTAACATGGAAAGGACATGAACTGCAAAGGAAATGTTCCAGCACATTCAAATCCATGCCATTATTCAACATTTCTATTTCGAGTTTAAACAACTCGTTTAACAATAAAAACGCTCTCTTTCAAGGCTTTACAAAAGGGCTCAATATAATCACCGCACAGTATTTCAAAGCGTGCTAAAATAAGTGAAGACGAGTGACGGGGTGCTGCAGTGGTAACATCAGTGCCTCACAAACAAATTCCCTACTCGAACACCTTTATATGTGTACAGGTTGTGTACATGTTCTAGTGGGATTGCGCGTATAACTAAAAAAATACCTCATTAATTGGCCTAAAAACATTCCTGATATAAAGGACAGTATACGGTAAATATTGGCACCAGCTCACCACGCTGGTGCCTTTCTCCGGCCACCTGTGGTTTCCTCGTTCTCTCTTCAAACGAAAACCTTAAACATTTAGCTATAGGTTGTATATTTCATTTAAAAAAAAAATATATATATATTTCAAGATTTCTGGTTGAACATGTTTTTAGCCTTACACACTCACAGGCAAAGGTGAGGTAATGGCGGTCCAATAAATATTATATCTCGTTAAAGTGGCCTTCAGTGCCAGCAATTGTCATGATTTTGGTTGGTGTTTCATCGTTGTACAAGTTGGTGTTGAGTTTACTTAAGTGTTACTGATTTCTTTTATTATGTATGATGCGACTTTATGTTTTTTTTCTTCAGAGTGTTGCTGTAAGCTTACGTGTTGGTATGCTGGTCTTTTCCGAATTTCCTTGTGTTGTAAAAATGCCACTTTTTATTATTATCATTTAGCAGACGCCCTTATTCTGGGCGAATCAAGAGTTTGCAAGCTCACTGGGTACTTTCTGCTGTAATAATAAACATCTATCGAACTTTCAAGCTTGGAACGGAATAATGGCAGTGGGAACGTCTACTTTCCCAACAGTCAAAGGGAACGGGCTTAATTATTAAGTTTTGGTGAATCACCTCTATATAAACACTGGCCTGTACGTGCAGTCAAATAAAAGTCAGTTTGGTGGTGCAATTCTGTAATCCTTAGGGCAAGTGTAAGATTACACCACGGAGATTTGCGAGTCATCTTTCCAAATATATAACACCACGCATTTGACAACCATTTTAAATCTGCATTCCTAGAAAAGCTAACAAAAATGTGCTCTGGTGGAAGGTCAAAGACCATGGTGGGTGTTATTGTTAAACAGTCCACCATATCAAACGTCTCAAAAACATGCTCGGGCAGTTTGGTAGAATAACTGGAGGGTTTTTTGGAATCTCTAACCATTACATCTATGTCATCACAGTGCAATGCAATAAGATCAATAATAAATTATCCAGTTCACATTGTCTACTCATAAGACGTTGTAGTAATTCACATCGGTTGATTTTTTACACGATTTACTGATGGACCGAGATGTAAATCAACAGTAAAACAGCGTACGAATATGTTCATTTACTCATTAAAATGTTCAAAATAATCCTTCATGACGGGACACCCTTGTTTGCAAGGGCTGTCCAGGGTATCACCGTATACAAGCAGGCAAGAGCTATTCTCTACACACACACACGTGAACCTGCCTGACCCTGATATGGCTGGGGTCACCTCGATGCCAGGGGTGTCCTCACCGAGCTAGGCAAGTATCAACTAACATGTGCGGTGAGTAGCGCTGTCGCCTCACAGCAACAAGGCACCTGGGTTCGATGCCTGGCTCGGTTGCCTTTCTGTGGAGTTTGTGCGTTCGCTCTCCCCGTGTCCTTGTGGGTTTATGCCGGGTACTCCAGTTTCCTCCCACCGTCCAAAGACACACTGCTGTCGGGGTTAATTGGCCTGCTGAGTAAATCGCCCCCAGTGCCCTACGATGTACTGGCGTCATATCCTGGGTATAGCACTGCCTTGCACCCTCTATCTGCCGGGATAGGCGCCCGCTCTCCACGACCATGTACACGATTAAGCAGGTATTGCTAATGATGAACTTCCCCAAATAGCAATGGAGACAGCCTTCATCCAGCAGTGGAGCGGTCGTGATTAACGTTGACAATATAACGATTTTCACGACTCGATCGATGAGAAATTCTCCCCAGAGATGATTTCGCCATAGCCGTATCCGGTTGCGATCCCGACAGAGCGGCTATAATGATAACTTACCAATCTCACAAGCATCTCTGAAAGTGATTCAATAAATCAATGTCGATTTATATCGACCCCCCCCCTTCTCCTCCTCCTCCCTCCCCTCCCCCCGCAGATGCAATTTGTGCTTTTTCTACAAGACAAATAAAAAAAGTTCTTGGCTCGTACCGTGCACAGCAGTGGTGGGTCTTGGTTTGTCCGCTTGGGCCAAATTGAGGAGTTTTCTACTGATAAATATGTTGCCACAAGTGCAGGACTTGCAGGCCACGGGGATCTGATATCGTGTGGGAAACAGAATACATGCACGCCACATTGGGTTAGCCCAGCAGCATGGCTGTGCCAGTCAGTCTCAATCTGCAGGGACCATCACAGCTGGCACATCACGTACAAAGACGACGACATCACTCGTCAATAACACTGCCCTCGAAAGTAATAAGTGTAACACAGACGACGGTTTGGGCAATGGCCCGTCTGCAGATATTCAACCGTGTTGCTAGTAAATGCTCCGTTCTTACTGGTGATTATTAGCTATTTTAAATGTTACCGACCGTTAATATTAAAATCACTGTGGGCAAACAGTAATTATGTCGCTCTATTTAACGTTTTAAAAAGCACATTAAAATTACTACCGATTATCACAACAATTTGTGTAGCTAATTCGTGTATATTTATATTGTATGTGTTATACATTTAAAATCGTAGGAGGCACTATCGTTATTGCGAGGCTATTAAACTAGTGTATTAAAAGGCTCCATTATGTGTATACGTCTCTGCAACATAAAAACATAGGTTGTGCCGCATGAACACTAGTATTAATTAGTTCATCACCGGACCAAATTATCCAGTTGCTTCCTTTCGTTTGAACACCTTTTATAGATCACTACCACATTTATTCCTTACTCACCACCATTACACATTACAATCAAATAAATGAAATCAATGCATAAATCACATCATGTGCAGACGGCGAATGTCACGATGCGGCTCTCTTGTACTTAAAATCAGTACGAAGGACCCAAACAAATAAACATATTACTTGGGTTAATATTATTAACGTCAGGCTGCCTATGAGTTGTCAACCGCAATTACAAAATATTGTACTGTAATGACTAACATAGATGTGATTATGTAATTTTTTAAAATAATTTTGTCCACTTTTCCACAATGTTAAGCTACGCGCTGTTTTAAGTAATAAGCGACGGTGTCGCCTTATTCATCTAGAACGTACGACTTTAATAACCAGACGTCGCTATTAATTACCGCACCAACTTCTGAAAACGGCATTCCTTTGTGGAGTACAGTGCAATACAATGTGCAACTTTTGTGGGGGGGGGGGGAACTTGCTTACGGTAAGCGTGATCAAAATCAATACACTTTCAACGAATTGCAAGCGCTCGCGAAATTACATAAAAGTCTCAAGACGTTGCAAAACCACCGCAACTGTGTACACGACAACCTAAAGTGTGACTTTTTAAGCTCAAATATAGGCCGGCGACAGCGTTTAGGGGGTGGGGGGGGGCCGCATTTCTTATTTTGTTACAAATTTAATTCGCAATAAACACGGCGGCGAGTACAGTGCGCCCTGTTACACCACCGTGGCGAACATCTACGATATCAAACTTTAAAAAAAAAGACACCCCCCATTTGTCGAAATAAGCAAGGCTGATCACAGGTACGACAATAGCGCATTATATAATAGTGTAAAGATATTAAAAAAAGAGAGAGCGCGGCGCTGTTGGGTAGAGCCACGTAAAAAAAAAGTCGGCACAAACCCACATCGAATATCGGGCACAAAAGCAACGTTGCGATATAGATTTTTAAAAACACAATTAAAACAACTGCCGAAAAAAACACACTTAAGAGTGGACTTCGAGGTAATCGTTGTCGACCGCGTTTGCATCCATTTATTTTTTAAAAAATATATATATAAATATTAAAGTTACGTACGAGGAGCGGACGCGAGCAACTTTGATCAACTTAATATCGGCGCTCCATATCGTGCCCGAGTCGTAGGCAATCTTGCAACTCGGCACAGACTACAAACTTTGTTTTTTTTTTAAAGTGATAAGCCCGACCTAGCGTCGTTAAATTAACAGGGCATTAGTAACATTTGTTAATTACGTGCACACAAACACACACAATCAATACCTGTTGTTCACATTGCGGGCAGTTCTTAGTCGCCGTTTTCGAGCCCTTTTTCGACTTATTCGCGGACATTTTTCTACGTTGCCTCGCGTTTAAAACAAACAAACTCCGACGGCGTCGCGCCAACGAACGACATTAAATTGGACGAGTCATTGACACCGATTACAATCGCGTCGCTTCGCAAAAAAAAATTATAATAAGGCGAGATTAAATTTACTTTCGATTCGCGATAAATTTACAAAGGGGAGGCCCCCCCCTCCTCCTCCATTGCCCATCCCCCTCCTCCTCCTCCACACGTCGTCCCCCCCCTACCCCCTCGGGTCCCCCCGCCCCTCCTCCTCCCCCCTCTCGACTCCTCCCCCGCTCGCGCGCCACTCACTCGGCCCGCGTTGCCCGCGCGCTTCC
>JAZEWT010000022.1:11798776-11809813 GCA_036362905.1 Mordacia mordax
GGGGTGAGTGGGGGAGGGGGCGGGGTGAGTGGGGGAGGGGAAGACTCCCAAGTCAATCGACACAAATTTTAATACCAATGACCGCGGATTGATACGAACGATTTATTAACTTGTTTAGCGCATTGAGACGCATTGACTGTCTCGCCATGTGGCTATTGTTGTTGTGCTTTTTAACTATTATTGGGGAATGTTTTTGTTTAAAACTTTAAAGAAACACTTTAAAGAAAAACACTGCGTTTTATCCCCTCAGATTGTGGTGATTCGGCCCGGTGGGGATTGCGTTTGTGTCAATGCGCGCCAGGAAATCGAATCCCTTCCCTCAATATAATCAAGTCCTCACCAATTTAAATCTTTGCAAGATCATAAAACTGATGCGTTATCAAACCGATGCGTAAATATAGCGCGCAGAGTGACGTTAGAATAAAGCTGTGCAATTAATTTATATTCATTTAGAAACTTTACTTTTACGGCGTGACGTCGTCTCGATGCTGTGCGCTGATTGGTCAACGCGGCCTCCCCACGCGTCTGAGTGGTATGGCAGCAAGAAGCGCGTTTCCCAAATTCTGGAAGCCAGGTGCGGGATTATTTATGTCATTGTTCATCCAATCGCACGTCTGACACTTATTTTAGCATCTTCCTCGATTGCGCGATGTCATTTGTGTCAACTTGCTGCATTCAGAGCCGAATTGTTGTCGAGGCCTTTTTGCTCATCGGTCTCGCCTAGATTGTTGGCCGGGAGAGGCGCCGTATCGGCGGTTGGAGTATCCGGGGAGAGTCGGTGGGGCAGTGAATGGGAGTTCTTTGTGCAGCTGCCGCTATCGTCTTAGTTTCATCGTTGTTTTTTTTGTTGACGTAACAGCGTTGGTGGACGCTTTTTTTCTCTCTCCGAATACGGAGCGTGCGAAGTAAACCGTTTAAATTGTAAACCGTGCACCGTTAAGAGTTGTGGCTCTACGGTGGTTGGGCATTTACAGCGAACCACAAGAATCGCAAAAGTGCGTTATTTTATAATTAGAAAAGACTTTCGTTGGACAACGATGTACACGCTGTGGGTTTTTATAGAATATTGCAAACGCTGTGGCTTTGCTCTCCCACGCACCTGCGTGCTGAGATTGCGAAGCAATTGCACGTTCCTGTTCACGTACACAAAAGCTTACTAATAATTGGTTTACGCAATTTTTTGCTTGACCTAACGCAAAAATTGGATTTTGCGTATCATTTTATTGCTTTAATAACAAGCCACTTGAATGCATTGCGTAGTTCATGCACGTTACACGCCATAAGTAGCTCGCAGGCCACCAGGTGATTAGCCGGCGTCAACAATGTCTCATCTCATTATCAGAAACAGCTCAGTCCTGTTACAGGGTCGCGGTGAGCCGGAGCCTATCCCGGCGGACACAGGGCGCAAGGCAGGGATATACCCACGATAGGACGCCAGTCCATCACCGGGCACTGCTGACAATTTAGTCTGCGGGCTAATTAACCTATGCGGCAGCATGTTTTTTGGACCGTGGGAGGAAACCGGAGTGCCCGGCGAAAACCCACGTGGGCACGGGGAGAGAACTCGCAAACTCCACACAGAAAGGCACCCGAGCTGAGATTCGAACCCGAGGCATTCTTGCTGTGAGGCGACAGCGCTATCCACTGGGCGGGCCACCGTGCCGCCCATGCTCGATCTATTGACCATATACAAGGAACCGGTGGAGTCCACATTTTCTGTACCACTTCCTTGCGAATGAAGGTGTTTGGCTCATTTTACCTCTGGTGGCTAGAATTCTCTCCCAAGGACCTAATGGGTGCTTTGCAGAATGTCCGTGACATGCTCAGATGCATAGACCTGCCAGAAATGTTATGTGCCGTTGGTAATTATTTATCCTTAAGTTCCTTGTGACTGCTGTACGTGGGATATAGTATTACTGTGGATGCTAGCCTTCCAGACCAGGAGTTTGAAACCGGCGGGTCGCGACCCATCAGTGGGCCGCGAGCGCCACTTAGCGGTCCGTAGAGGCCATACCCACGTGGGCCTTGAAATTCAAAAGGGTGAAAACCCCCTTCTCTGTTCCGTACTGTCTACCCGTACACACGGCCGAGAGTATGACCACCACGACAGTGGACCGTGTGACATGGTGACAACTCGGCTCGTGGATACTCCTGATGGGGTGACCACGATAATGTTTCGTGCAGATGAACTTTGCAACTTGTTCGCGCGGCAGGGACCGATGCGCCTGGAGTTGGAGAGGAGCGAGCTACTCCAGGAGAAGAGGCCTCCACGGCATTTGTGTACAACCCTCACATATCCCTGTCCATCCAGCAGCAGCGACAGCGTCTGCCCATATTCATGGTACCTGGAGTGCACAACCAGTCCTTGTGGCGCCTCGACAGTGTTCACAATCGTTATCAAAGTATTTCAAATGTCACGATTGTTGCTTATGCGTGGCATCTCATTTATCTCCACATTTAAAAATAACGTTACTGCTGCTGATCATCCATTCGCATGTCTTTGTTATTGACATGCCGTTCTCTCCGCAACTCTATGCAGCGCTTTGTGACCCTCGGGTGAAAAGCGCTCAATGCAATTATTATTTGTATTTTTCTCCTGTCCACTCATCTCTTCTTAATCAATGGGGCCACAGGGTGGCGCAGTGGTAACATCCGGTCGTGCAATTCCTGCTTCGTGCGGCTTTCTCAGTGGAGTTAGTGTGTTCTCCCCCTGTTCTGCATGGGCTTCCTTTAGGTTCTCCAGTTTCCTTCCATACAAAAACAACGCTGCTTTTGGCTGATGACAATATATAGGACGCAGTGTCTGGCAAATGTTGGTGCTGGCAAATGTTGCCGCTGGATAACCACATTGCTGCCATCACCCGTGGCTGCAGTTGAATTTGTGCTTCTAAGTCATTCTTTTTTTGAACAAATACCTTCGCGCCTTGAACAACAGATACTGCATGCGCTATAAATGTATCTCGCTGTACATATCCCACCTCCTCACACACCTCCTTTCTGTGATTCCATGCATCTCTTTAGCTTAAACGGCGTGCATCTCTCGCCTAATGTTGCACGTGAGAAATGCAAATATTGTAAATTATAAAATTGCAATATTTGTACCCAGTGTATGATATAACTCTGTTTTTGTAATTCTTTTTGAGTTACTGATTTCCAAATCTCTAATGCGCAATGATTTGCTGTTCAGCACAGGAATCATGTTCTTTATCTCGTGGAGAAATACCGCACTGTGGTGATTGTGGGTGAGACTGGATGCGGGAAAAGCACACAGATTCCCCAGGTAAGCGCCGGTATTGGAGCTGTTGACATACAGTTGGATGCACGTAGCACATTGACTGATTCACTGTACTTTATTTGTGTGCTTTCCCTGTAAACATATGCTCATATTGTGGTTGTGTACGTGTAAGAGACGTCTTTGGTTTGAAAGGTCATCAGAAGTGGTGCTATGCTTAGCACGCTGCATTAGAAACTGTGTGTACAAAATCCTGTCATGTGTCTGGATGTCTAATGCCTTCTGAGCACCATCAACATTTAAACAGGAGAAAGACAGACTGGAAAGTAAGAGAATAATAATAATAATTGCATTTATAGAGCGCTTTGCACCCAAGCGTCGCAAAGCACTTCACAGAGCTGCGGAGAGAATGGCACGTCAACACCAAGGGAGAGAATAGCACGTCAACAACAACGGCACCAGAATGGAAGCTCAGCAGCAATAACATATTTTGGTTTTTTTTTTAATACATACAACGTTGCAGAACAACAAGCAAAACACGATAAGATCTTCAACTACAATCTTAAAATGCTAAATTATCAGTGAAAATAAGACATATATTGGGAATGGTTTAATTCAACATTTATCATATAATGAATAGCACTTCTAGAGCACTCATCAGCCAAGGGCCACAAATCACTGCACAGAGCGGCCGAGAGAACGGCCACATCATCAACAACGAGACAAGAACGGCAAATCAGCACAACGTTTCTTTGGAGTTTTTTTTTTAATACAAATCCGAGCTGTGGAGAGAACGGCACGCCAACAACACCAGGACAGCCCAACCAAAAGATGATGAGCAGCAGCAAACTATAGAAGCACAAAAAATAAGCGATTTCAAAATAATTATTCTACCGCAAACGTGGATGGAACAAATGTTCCCGAGCAGGCGCAGTAGAATGAAATGTTTGCGCCACAGCCAGGTTCCATCATGTGTCTCTTGTCCTGTCGCATTGTGCAGTATCTGGCGGAAGCTGGCTGGACGGCTGAGGGCCACGTCGTAGCAATCACGCAGCCACGGAGGGTCGCAGCAACTACGGTGCTTACTCGCCACGTTACCCCTCTTTGCCTAAGAAATGTCCAAAACTCTCATTCATCCATGGCCATTCATCAGCTATGTATAATACCATTGCGCAAAACTTCACCCGTTTTTGTTATTTAACTTAACAAACACACTTTGATGAGCGTGTAGGTGTACGCATCATTCTTGTGACTCATCAATTATCAATGAACTGGATGTCGACAGCGTTGCGTCGCCATCTCTTCAATTCCCTTCTTCTGTAACATGTCACACACATTGCCCTTCAGAAGAACACTGCTTCAGTGTGTCATCCGCTACTTTGCATGTGCGTGTAACTACCCTCTACCTTGGAAACGTTTTGCCAGGTCGCGGCACGGGTTGCGGAGGAGAGGGGCGCTCTGCTTGGTCACGAGGTCGGCTACTGCATTCGCTTCGACGACTGCAGTGACCCTCATGCCACTCGCATAAAGGTGCGGCTTGGATAGCCCACGAGTCCCAGCTCATGTAGCATTGCTCTTCAAAATACTAGGATAATTCATGGAATGGGTTTGCCTGTATATCCGGTATTTCTATAAAAAAAACAAACGATACCATTTACAGCCTGCAAAGTTATGACAAGTGTTTCCTCTAAATGCCACGATATTTTAGGGGTTACGTGCCTTAGTATTGAAGGACTCTTTCTTCAAAACCCAATTATTCCCTTTAAGGCCATTTTAAACACAATTTTTAACTTGTAATGCGCCCACAGTGTGTTCTCCAAATACTGGGGTGGAGTAGCCTGTTCAAATCGTATTTACCCTAACAGCCAAATTTAGCCCATTTTTAGCTTATCGTGTTTTTGTACTACTATTTTAAATACGTAAAATACATTTCCAAGGAAAGGCTACTAAACACACCACTGAAACAACTAAAATCACAAACCGATTTGGAATGTACAATCCAACATAAAGGTTTTAATTACACACTATGTCACTAAACTATATCAAGATAGATCAGCAGACCTGTCTCCATCTAGAATATATGCAAACTATGTTGTGCATCACCTGTCGGTCCCATAGTCTTATTGGAGGCCAATTTCATTGGTTTAGTTCTTGAATTGCTCTTAAGAGTTGCTGTTTTGGGATTGCCACGGTGAGCATTCCTCCGATCTCCTTTGTGCCGCCTGCCACGGAGGCATCATCAGACGAAATGTCACGATGGGGAGAGGAATGACGCTTGCTGCGGCTGTCCCGATGAGTCGTTCTCATGCATCGAGCCATGAAGACCGACCCCACATTGTCGGCCCCATCTGCGATGATTAAAACCAACATTGGCTTTCATTAGCTTATAACCACTGCACTCCTCTGAACCTGTGACCTTTGGCTTTAGTCTGCGTGAATGCTAACGTGTGCTATATGTTGGTGCTTTGCGGGCAGTTTTTGACAGATGGCATGCTGGTAAGGGAAATGATGGCCGACCCACTACTGAAGAAGTACAGGTGACCACGTTTGATTGATTGCCCACAGTCGGTCGTCGCTGTGGTTTTGTGATATGGAGGAGATTGAGGATCTTTGTCACCTGAAATAATATTTAATTATTTACTTCGAGAGCACTTTGGTTTCCAGTTCAAATCATAGATGTGGATCCACTCAATATATGCTTTCTGTGGTGATGCTACATTGGAAGGCAATAGTTATGCCAAACTGGGACCTGCCCCCTGCCTTGTGACTGAAATTTTCATAACTGGTTCAGGCATTCCATCTATAAACAACACCGGTGCATAGCTAATAATAATAATTGCATTTGTAGGGCGTTTTTCATCCAAGGGTCACAGCGCTGTACAGAGCTGCAGAGAGAACGGCATGTCAGCAACAACGACATAAGAATGGAAAATCAGCAACAATAACGTTTTTGTGGGTTTTAGCTAGTTTAAGTATTAGTTGGACCCTGATAATTTCTTTTATTTTAGAGTTATAATTGTGCTGTCATTAAATATTTAACACATATAACAACTTAACAGCCTATTAGCAGCAGATGTATCATTTTTAGGAGTCCAAAATGATATAGCAGGTTTGTGTGTACATGAACATGCACTGCCCTTTTGACCATTTTAGATGTAGGCCTCCCGATGCTGCCAATCACTGGGGTGGTTTTACCATACTTCACTACGCTATGCGGCTTGATAAGCAGGAGCCAGGACTTGTTCAGTTATTGCTGTGGATGATGGTCGTGGCCGGTAATGAACCTGACGTTACTATTGGTTTCATAGCCATGGCACTAACTACTGGACTTATATTCTCGTTTTTACTGATTCAGTCTTCAGAAGTAGGGATGGCACGGTTGCCCAGTGGGTAGCGTTGTCGCCTCACAGTAAGAAGGTCCCGGGTTCGAATCTCGACTCGGGTGCCTTTCTGTGTGGAGTTTGCATGTTCTCCCCGTGTCTGCGTTCGTTTTCGCCGGGCACTCCGGTTTCCTCCCACAGTCCAAAAAACATGCTACTGTATAAGTTAATTGGCTTGCAGACTATATTGCCTGCAGAGCCCAGTGATGGACTGGCGTCCCATCGTGGATATTTCCCTGCCTTCCACCCTGTGTCTGCCGGGATAGGCTCCGGCTCACCGCAACCCTGTACAGGACTAAGCGGTTTCTGACAATAAGATGAGATTAGTCTCCTGAAGTGAAATTAAAAATATATTCAATCTGCTGCACCTCTGTTTACCCAGCAGTATGAATTGGTATAACATATTCGATCAGAAGCTCGTGTGTTATGTCTAGCCAGCATGGAAGAGAAAGGCAAAGGCCTAGGAAACCTGCTACTTGATACATTGCAGCCAGCAGTGACTTCAGTAGTAATTAAAGGCCTGCACCTTACCCTACTTTAAACAATGCACGTAATGCAGGTTGTTTTCTTGTATGGTTTTGGGTTAGCTCTGTGCGAGTGTGCAATGAGTTGGTTTTTTTAATGCCCACAGCGTTATTATGCTCGATGAAGCCCACGAACGGACACTTTACACCGATATCGCTCTTGGGCTGCTCAGAAAGGTAAAACCATTTACTTAATATAAAAAGGAACACTTTAGCCTCAGCACAATGAACTAAGATTCACCATAAACTGTGTCATATGCAACAGCTGTGCACCCTTTGCTCTGCACATATTTAATATATCTCATCTCATCTCATTGTCAGAAACCGCTTAGTCCTGTATAGGGTCGTGGTGAGCCAGAACCTATCCCGGCAGACACAGGGCGCTAGGCAGGGATATACCTACGATGGGACGCCAGTCCATCACCGGGTACCTATGCAGCAGCATGTTTTTTGGACTGTGGGAGGAAAACGGAGTGCCCGGCGAAAACCCATGAGGACATGCAAACTCCACACAGAGCGGCACCCGAGCCGAGATTCGAACCCGGGACCTTCTTACTGTGAGGCGACAGCGCTATCCACTGGGCCACCGTGCCGCCCATATTTAATATTTTGTATGTGTAAACGGACATTGTCTGCTTCCCATCCCATCAGTATCCCTCATGGTCCTGCGATGCCACAGTTCATCACACTCAATCTGATCTCATCACTATATCTTCCCATTGCTCATTTTTCTTTTACTGTCGTTCCATCACCAGCCTTTTCTATCAGCCATCACGCAATCAAACAATGTGTCCCGCCTAAGCCTGCTCGTTTTAACTAACTGTGAATATGATGATGTCACTGATTGTGTTTAGTCCATGATTCACATGTGCTACTCTGTCTTTCACTGCAATTCAAAGGATGCCTTGTGTCTTTGCGTGAATTTCAGATTAGTGTCACAGTGGATAATACACACCGATTGAAAACCATCTTTTCTATTCAGGCACATTGGTATCCTGCTTTTGATGCTGAAATCGATATTCCAAAAACACTGTATGCTGCCCTCATCTCTCATCTCATTATCTGAAACCGCTTAATCCTATATAGGGTCACGGTGAGCCGGAGCCTATCCCGGAAACACAGGGCGTAAGGCAGGAATACACCCGACGACGAGACGCCAATCCATCGCCGGGTGTATGCTGCCCTTTATTTCTTAATTACAGTCGCACCTTAAATGGTATTAATTCTTATTCTTTGCAGATTCAAAAGAAGAGAGAAGATCTGAGGATTATTGTTGCATCTGCTACTCTTGATGCAGAGGTATGAGTTCATAGCGTGCGTGACGCCACCGTGGCTTTGAAATGCAAATATTTAAGTCGTGTTATCGCTTGTGCTGAGAAGATGGTCTTAGTTCTCATTACTATTGACTTGTGTTGCATTGTTCCCATTTTGCTTACACATCAACTGAGACTAAAATAAACACGTGGCTGCTGGTTTATGAATGCAAGTGTTAATTTTATTCATAATATTAGTCTTTGTCTGTGACGCATACCTGTGGAATTTTAGTAAAGTCTTATTCTCTGCATTTGCTTGGCATTTCAATGACCAAATAAAATACAAAGCTGGAGAGTTGGCTAAACTTATTCAGCATGTCATAGACTGGACTAAGACTAAACGTCTAATATGCTGGCCAAATTAACGCTGACCAACATCAATGCCAGGAACACAAATGCCTCTTCATTACTCTGTGCAGCAGCCTCTATATGGTCCCTCTAGTTGAGGCCCATCTGCGAGCATTGATGTCAGTTGGTAATTACAAAGCTGCACCTTTACGCTTTGCTTGCAATCCAGAAATTCCATAAGTTCTTCAACCACAATGACACATCAGACCCCAACAAGGACACCAGCAGCATCCTAACCGTGGAGGGGCGCACCTACCCCGTGGAGATTTTCTACACGCACAGGTGATTTCTCAAGGTTACTTCCCCGTACCAGGCTAGGTTCACTTTGAGGCCATGCGGATTTGCAAAGGTTCAAATGTAGAACTTGTGAGAGTCAGGTGTCAGGTCAACAGACTGGGGTGACTTAATTGCAATACCTGTATTCCTGACAACTTTAATTGATCCTTTTAAAACTGACCATTATCGCTTATTTGAGTGGCATTAACGCCGCTTAGCGGAATGGCGCTTGTTTTAGATCTGGGAAATGGTGGCGCATGCTCGTTGTCCCGTACTGTTGTGTTTGTTGGATTGCACAAATGACGAAATGTTTGCGAAACATCCTTCCCGTAGGGATTGTGGTTTATACCCTGCCTTGGCAGATTGATCACAGTACAGGAAAGTGTAGACTGATATAATCTGTCTCTTCTATAAGGGATACTATGGCCACCTCGCATGTGTGGTTTTTTTGCAGGTGCTCTTGTTTTCTCCCACATGTATAAACACTATTTGGCTGAAAATGTCTTCATATATAGAGATTGTCCGTGGCACCTTAGTGATTGAGAGATGCAGTTAGTGTGAATGACTCAAAATAAAAACTTCATTAGATTTATTTTTTAACATTACAGAATTCGCCAAATGGCCCTAGCAGGTACTCTAAACGATAACTTTTGAGACCCGAGAGTTTTCCAGTTAAACAAAGTACTAAATAGCTCTACGATGTGATTTTGAGATGTATCATGTGTGGTGTAGAATGATATCTGACGTTTAGCTGCACGTACTAGGAACTTTTTCAAGAACTAAATTTTTTCCGAACAATACGCGGTTTAACCCTCAGTCAACCGCGACACCTACATAGCACCAACGTCATAACCTACCTGGTGATGTTTTATCTACATTGCTCACATTGTGTGCGGTGAAGCCCTGTGCCAGACTATGTGAAGGCGACGGTGGAAACGATCATGAAAATTCACAACGATCCTGCGGATGGAGACATCCTGGCCTTCATGACTGGACAGGTGCGGACCGCAGCAAATTCGTCTATTTCCCACAATAACACCTCCACATACAGCACAAGTTCATTAATATTATTATTATTCCAATATTTTTATTATAAGTTCAGACGTGGTTAAAATACTGTGTTTTGTTCATGTACGGCCCTTTGTTAATCCAGAGCTGAATGAGGGCCTCCCCTTGCCGTAGAGGTCTTGGGAGTCCTTTAATCACAATTCACAATGCTGGTCACTTGGTGAAGACAGATATCATTGACTGGGAGCGTGCTACGCTGTCCTCTGTGGCACGCTACGCAGCGGCGCAGCACCTCCTGTCCACGATGTTCATCATCCAAGCACCTCACCCACTTCACTCAGCTAAACACTCAATCGCTCACTCGTCAACTCATTCATCCGTACACGTCACCCACTCGCTCGCTCACCCATTGGCTCATTCACGTATCTACTCGCCCGCTTGTCCACCACCGGGCTGTTCTCGAGCTCGTTTGTTCACTCACTCACGCCATCGTTCACCCTTCCACCACTGCACCTGTGCAGGAGGAAGTGGAGGACGTTGTGTCTGCCGTGGTGGAGGAGGTGCGCGCGGCAGCGGCACGCAGCAAGGGCGGCCTGCACAAGCACGTGCGCGCCCTGCCCATGTACGCGGGGCTGCCTTACGTTGACCAGATGAAGGTGTTTGAGCGTGTCAGCCACAACTGCCGTAAGGTCAGCATCCGAAAATATGCGGTAAAATTAAATGAACAATCAACACGGACGGCGTGCGAATAATGTGCATATATGTGGTCCTTTTTGTAAATTCATTATTCGATGAGGTTCACCCCACACTATGTTATTCGTGAGGACTATTTACCTGCATGTTACAGCACCGGTCAGTGCAGATTGATGAAAGAGAGTGCGGGCTCCGGACCAGTTCACGTATTATTAACCTTTGCCTAAAATCAAGCCGGAGTTCACAGAGCAGTGCGTTAGCCA
>JAZEWT010000022.1:11814174-11825420 GCA_036362905.1 Mordacia mordax
GTTTTTATCGTACTCAGCACCACAAGAGTTCCACCTGGTGTCAACAACACTTCCTCAACTACAAGGGCCTCGTGCGGGCTGGGGTCCTGCAGGAACAACTTCGAAAACTCCTTCGCAAGTTCCACGTCCCCAGCAACTCCAGCAATGGTATGTAATCCCTCCCAATGCGAGGGGGGGGGAGCGGTGGCACAGCGGTTGGAATTATGCACTATGAATGCTGTGATGTCACTGAAAAGTGATAACTAAACTGGCAACAAGCTGTCCCTTTAATCACCCCCCACCCACTGAGATGCGTGGCCAAGTGTGGTCAACCTCATCGACCCAAGCTGTGTGTGTGAACCTGTCATCCACTAATGTGTTGCGAGAGGGCGTTATGTGTATTTTGACATTGCATTTTTGCTATTGGTTTTATTTTATTCGGCAAATCAATGTTATTTTGGAACTGTCACAATGAACAGTGCACTACCTTGTGCCGGTGAATGGTCTCGGTTGATTAAGTCATTAAACATCTGCTTCGAAAGTCCCTCGACAAACAGCATTTATATGTCTGGCAATTAGTGATTTTTGCATGTAAAGCTGAAATTTGGAATTATCCTGGCTTGAATAAGCTGAATTTACGAAAATAAAAATATAATCATTTTTTTCTTATTAGTGTGTGGTTATTGCTCACTGACTAAATAATTTCCCTGCACTGTTTTGAATGCAAGAAAACCAACAAGCTGACGCTTCTCGAATAAATCCCACCTATGCCAGCTTGCTCATTATCTCCTCTTATCCATGGATAAATACGGATAAAAGAATAATTGACTCACAGCTAATAGGATTTTATCACAGATCGATTGAGCCAGGGATAACAGAAATTTCTGATAATGGGATCAAACACATGGTGATTTTTTTTTCTTCTGAACTTAAAAGGAGTTTTTCGTTTTCGTTGCCAGAGTGAGTGGGGTCTTGTTTTCCCCTCTGTGCGTGGGCAGGAGATGCAGACCCCGTGCGGAGATGCATTGTGTCCGGCTTCTTCGCCAATGCTGCCAAACTGCACTACAGCGGAGCCTACAGGTGCGGTATTCTCCACGTCTGCGCACAGCCATGCGTATCTTTTTTTTATCGCTTACTCTATGTCCTTCTCAAAATTATAGCCATTGTTTGACTTTCAGTTGAACTGTTCTCATGTTGATTGCTTCGAAAAGCTGCTCTCTCCGCACAGCCATTAGAGGCATCCTCAGGCGCCTGAGGATGCCTCTAACGTGTGAGGAGGCGAAACGTCGCGAGGTGGAGAGAGGAAGCGATCGACGCGGCTGTCCCGAGAGAGCAGCTTTTCGAAGCAATCATCACGCATCGAGCCGTGAAAACCGACATCATTGCATCTTCTCATGTTGTTGCTGTTGACATGCCATTCTCTCCACAGCTCAGATATGTAACAAAAAAACCCGTTATTGTTGCAGATTTTCTGTTCATATGTCGTTGTTATTGACATGCCTTTCTCTCCACAGCTCTCTGCAATGCTTTGTGACCCTCGGGTGAAAAGTGCTCTAGGAGTGCAATTATTATTATTATCTTAATACGATGGGTTGATCATGTTATAGAGCCTTAGCATGGGCTGCTAATAGTCCAAAGGCTAGGGAGGCCAGACCCTTGATGATTGGATGTGTGTTGAGGAGATACAAGGAAGATGCAATGAGAGTGTGCTCTGGAGATGTTAAAAGTGCCGTGCCGAAGGGGTAGAAGAGACACTGAGGAGTGGATGAGAGGATGCTTTTGAAAGCGATTTGTGGACGGTGGATGTGATTAGAGAAGAGGCACAGAATGAAAGCTCCTGGAGAAATGAATTGCGAGCAGCCGATGCCATGCATTTATAGAAACTTTGGCTTTGAAGAAGAAATGTTGGCTGTGTGGTTCAGGGACTCATATTGGCCATGTCAGACATGAAGCCGGCACTTCGGAGATCCCAGATTATAAGGGTTTTTTTCCCTGATTCTCTGAGAGATTGACTCCGCCTCAAATGAATATCTGGTGCGATGCGTAAATATCAGCACTTGTAATAGAAAGGCAGCCAGGTGTGATACTAGCTACCTACCCCGGTAGTGTGCCGTCCCAGCTTTCACAAGTGCTTGCAAACTGCATTTGCTCCAAAATTCTTAAAGACAATACGGTTAACGGCGGTGCGGTGGCAAAGTAAGTAGCGCTGTCGCCTCACAGCGCGAAGATCCCGGGTTCGATTCCCGGCTCGGGTACCTTTCTGTGTGACGTTTACGTCTTCTCCCCGTGTTCGTGTGGGCTTTCCCTGTGCACTCCTGTTTCCTCTCACCATTCAAAGCCACGCTGCTGCTTAGGTTTATTGGCCTGCTGAGTAAATTGCCCCAAAAACATGTGCCCTGCCATGTACTGGCGTCACATCCTGAGTATTCTCCTGCCTTGCCCCCTCTGCTGGCCGGGATAGCTTTGGCCCCCCTGCAACCCTGTACAGGATTAAGCGGGTATTGATAACGAATGAATGAACTATACGGGGGATTCTTTGTCTTGGTCTGTGTGTCGACATGCTTTTGGGTGAGACACTGACTTAAAGCACCGCTGACATCCTTCATGCCGTACCCAGCTTTGACCGACTCACAGAATTCATAATGACTACGCCGGAGATGCAGACTTTACAATGCAATGTGCGTGTTATCTATTGTATATGGATACTAATTTCAGTGGACGTACGTTGACCTGCGCTCCGATTTTTTTTCTTTTGTTGTTAAACAGGACGGTACGTAATGACCTTGAGCTCCACATCCACCCCACCTCCGTGCTCTATGCCGAGAAGCCTGCACAGTGGTAATAACAATTGCCCGTATATCAAATCACTTAGTTATTTTTTACTTATTGCATTTGTTTAGGTCTTATCGCCCAGAAGCCCCAAAATGCTACAGGAAAGCGAGGTTGGGGGGGAAACAGCCACGTTTATAGCCGGCGCCAACCCACGATTGGCATCGGCCAATTAGTGAATGCTTTTTTTTTAGTTGTGGGAGGAAAGCGGAGAACCTGTTGGAAACCCACACAGAACGCTGGTAGAATATACAAATTCCACACAGGCGCCCAAGGCAGGTGTCAAATCGCGTCAGGCACAACTTTTGTGAGATGCAGATGTTGCCACTTCAGCATCCGGTCACCCACTCATTTTAACTGCCGTGCCAGACAGTCGAACCAAGCAACCTCTTTATTATCAATGAAATAAATGTTTGGGTCAGGTCACGCTAAAAAGTTCTAAAATAGTGTCGTTTACCACCTCCACCACCCGACACGGCCACACCAGGTGCCTGATCATGCTGACTGGAACCATCAGTGAAATGTCGTATCTCTCTGTAAAATAATGTGGGTTTGCTCTCCTACACTCCGGTGTGCTGAGATAGTAAAGGAATTGGCGTGTTTCTGTTCACGTGACAACTCCTTACTGATTGGCCGTGTCGGGTGGTGGAGGGTAAACGACACTATTTTATAACTTTTTTTCGTGACCTGACCCAAAAATGAATTTCATTGATAATATTGATCACGAAAGCTTTCGAATTAAAGTAACCTCTTTATTGTTAGCCCAGTGTGCTAGTAATTACAATAACAATTTCCTTTCGTCACTAAGTGGCTGTAACGTCATGATGGTACTTGTGCCAGGCCATGTGCAAGTTGAGACTGCGTGAAGTGTCGAAGGCTCGCTGACAGGAGGTCGCGGGACAGATCCAGGTGTCAGGGGTTGCCAGACTGAGATGACTGGCAGATGCAGTAGCAACGCGTATTATTGAATCTTAATTGCGTGCGTGTGTACGCGTCAGGGTGGTGTTTAATGAGGTGGTGCAAACGTCTCGCTTCTTCATGAGGGACGTAACGGTGGTGGAGCCCAGCTGGCTCATGGAACTCGCTCCACACTTCTACCGGCAGAGCACGGTAAGGCCTGCCCACTACTGCGCCAGAGTCACATTCGTGGATCCACAGTTTGTGAAATCAGGGACGTTGGTGGATTGTTACATCACTGAACCATAAACTTATAGCAGTGACTTGAGGGTAGCGCAGTGGTAACATCTGCACTTTATAGACAGAGGGTTCTGCCAGAGGCAGTTCGACTCCTACGTCGGGCACCCTTCTATGTGGAGTTTGCGTGTTCTCCCTCAGTTTTGCATGGGTTTCCTCCAGGTTCTCCCGCAAATAAGAAATAAACACTCATTCGTTTATTGGTCGATAGAATAATATACAGAACGCATTGTCTGGAAAACGTTGGTGCTGGTTGGCTGCATTGCTGCCTTCCCCTTCCCCACCTCTGAGATTTCCACGCACCTCTATTTCTGTGCCTCGTCTATAACCGAGAGTGGAATTTGTGTGCGTTACAAATTGTATTATTATTATTATTACGTATACAGACTGTGGTTGAGAGCTGCTGTCTCTGCTGTCCGTGTATCGCTCGCAGGACCTTTCTCAAGCATCCAAGCGTATGCGCGTGTCATAGCGCGGTCAAGCATGGCGCACCGAACTAGCGGTAGCCACAAGTAACGGCTGCCACGCAAGCCTGTGAGTCAGCGAGCGGGGGGTTGCTGGAGATTGTGGAGATGTCGAAGCCATCGTGTTTGCGTGCGTGTGTGCTGGGAACACACGCGCGCAGGGAGATAGGGTGGTGCCTGCAGTAATAATCATAATAGTTGCACTTATAGCACGCTTTTCACCCGGGGGTCACAAAGCGCCGCACAGAGCTGTGGAGTGAATGGCATGTCAGAACAACAACAATGGCATGAACGGCAAATCAACAACACGAACGTTTCTTTATGCAGACATTTCTAAATGCTTCACAATCTTTTTTCCTCTGAGGTTCACTGAACCATCAAACCCCTCCACAATGGTAGGGTTACAATCCACGGGGACATGTCAGCGGTGAGATGAAATCAAACAACACTCGTGCCTCTATGTTGGGAAAGTCACAGGGTTATAGTCAGTGGCCCATCCACTGCAACAACATAGCGAGTCACTTGATGGTGATTCCGTGCCAGCATTAACAGTGGTAACAGTGGGAACATGATGACAACTCCAACGATCAACTTGGACACTCTGTTATAAATCTTCCGGCATTTCTTTTCCAACAGCTTTATAAACTTGCCCTTACTATTATTATGTCATGAGCTAGGCCATAAAGCAGTACTCGGTGTTGTACTTCAGGTTTTACGAATTTCAGAATGGGCTTGTGCGACTCGTTTTAGTAGTGTCGGGCAGCACACTGAGCCCGGTCTCCAACACAGACCGCTCTCTCCCCCGCAGCTGAACGGCGCGCAGCGCTTCCCGCTCGCGCCGGCTCCGCCGCGCCTCGCAGGTTCACCGCCGCCTCCACTGCAGTGGCACGCCCGTCGTCCTCACGGGCGCGCTCTCGCTCGGCGCCGTCTCCTCGCCGCTGAATGGTGGCGTAGCGCCCCCCTGCTTGCGCCGGCTCCGCCTCGCCTCACCCCGGCGCTATCTCGGCGTCACGCTCTCTCCCCGTCCCGCGCCGCCGGCACTCGTGCAATGACCCCCGAAGCGTGGCCCGCACACGTCTCCGGTATCCCCGCCGGCCCTCACGCCCCAGGCGTGAGCTCGATCCCACTTTGCTGACACCAAACTCTCGGGCAGCACACCGAGCCCAGTCTCCAATTCAGATCGCTCGTTGTTGCGCCTGTCGATCCCGGGATGTGCTGGCGCTTCTCTTCACCATTGGTGCCAGGGACAAGGACAGGAAGCTTCTTAATTTGCGGCAACTTTATTGACAAAAACTCAATAACACTTCGTGCTGCGCATTCTATACAAACTCTCTCCAACATGCCAGTACTTCAGCGCCGAGCCGCGCTTCCTTCTCAAAGCCCGTTCTCCCGCTACAGGATCAACGTCGTCAGCGTGCCGAGCTCCCATTCACCGACTCTCCAACTCAATGCTAGTCACGCTTTATATATCCCTCTCCCCTGGTGCCTACGTGACCCCCAACGCGCACCCTGCCATCCCATTCTTCGTCCATCTGCCCCAAACCAGTTCGTCCATCCTGTTTACCGCAGCACCAAGTCGTGCTCTCCCTTCTAAACTCTCTATGACCCCCCCTCGACTATCCTCGAGCGACAGCACCCCGTGACACAGCCCATCCAATCATATCGCAGCTCTCTGTCCCGGCTCAAATCCTAGATCCGTGTGCCAAGGTGCACTCAGCCCGGCACCGCGCGGAACCCTGCACTGATCATCACACAGGACACCCCCCCCCCCTCTTGGCCCGATCGCTGGGTATGGGTGTCCGGGTGCACCTAGCCTGGCAATGCGGCAGAGCTTGGCACCACAGTTGCACAGTTGCTGCTCGTGAATGTTGACACAGACTGCAATATTGTAGGTTACAGCAAAGTAGGACCACCCGTCCTCCGGTAAATCCAGGGGCAACGCTTTCAATAGGATACTATTTCCCAGGACATCGAGATGCTCAATCCCAGGAGCAGTGTAGGACCTGTCTTTGAGAACCAAAATGTTTTTCGTGGGGGCGCATGCGTTGTCGGCTGGGGTCACGGTACAGACCTGGATGGTGTAGGCCACCCGTACGGAAGGACGTGATTTCACATCACATCTGGTGAGTATTTGTTGCGGTGGAATCTGACTTGCATCGACATGTTAGATTTTTTTGGAACTTCTATAGTGATTGCATGATGATTGCATCATGCTTCGATGCATGATGCAATCATCATGCATCGAGCCGTGAAAACCTACATCATTAACTTCTATAGTGCCAATCAGCTGGTTTCCAGCTCTCCGTTGTTAATTTATACACCCCGATCTCAGTTCAACGTCATAGCGTACCAGGGCGAGATTCCCATCATTCGGCGACATTAGTTGCTCTTACGGCAGCGACCACAGGAGCATTGTAAAGGCACTTGAGATTTTCGCCATGTGATTTTTGGGATCGTTTTTCGCGGAAAAAGCCATTCCCTCGTTTCCGTCATTTCACGGTGTATATATTTTTTTAAAACCCAAACAAATGTTATTGTTGCTTATTTTCCGTCCTAGTGTCGTTGTTGTTGATGTGCCGTTCTCTCCGCAGCGCTCTGTGACCCTCGGGTGAAAAGTACTCTATAAATGCAATTTAAAGATTTTTTTTTGCAAGAAACTTGAGTTCTGCCTCTGCTGCTGTCCGCTTGGCCCATACATACTGTAGAGTATCCTCTATTTACGCTGTTTTACTGTAACGTCGCCAACGAATTTGAGAACGCAATGCGATTTAAAATACATCGATTTACTACAAAGTTTAAAAAAATTAACAGGAAAGGGCGCCGTTGTTTCGGCAGTGGACCTTGCAACGCCCTACGCCACAGCGCCCCCATGTGGAGCTCAACCCTCAGTGTTTACGTCACTACTCATCTCATCTCATTATCTGAAACCGCTTAATCCTATATAGGGTCACGGTGAGCCGGAGCCTATCCCGGAAACACAGGGCGTAAGGCAGGAATACACCCGATGACGGGACGCCAGTCCACCGTCGGGCATTGCGGGACAATTTTAGTCTGCGAGCCAATCAACCTATCCAGGAGCATGCTTTTGGACTGTGGGAGGAAACCGGAGTACCCGGCGAAAACCCACGTGGACACGGGGAGAGCATGCAAACTCCACACAGAAAGGCACCCGAGCCGAGAGATTCGAACCCGGGACCTTCTTGCTGTGAGGCGTCAGCGCTAACCACTGGGCCACCGCGCCGCCCCTACGTCACTACTCCATACTGTAAATGCAATCCCCACCGCCACATCTGGTGATTACTCAACATTAACTTCATTCATTTATTTTAACTTAAACAGTCTTCTTTTCTCTATATTTCTGTTCATATCTGTTTAATACTGTGCAGATGTTCACTAAAAATATTACCCCTCAGGGGAACGTGCCGTTTTCCAACGACGCATTCGCAACGTAAAAGATCGCTGTACAACATCGAATATCAACCCTGACCAGTTAACCGCTCGCATCCAGTGCAGTATTTGTGCATGAAGTAACTGGAATTGCAATAACCTGTTCACATATCCAACCTCCACCTGTCTGCCTATACGTCACTCTCCAGTGACTGAGATATACAATGATGAACTGTGTTGCTGTACAGCCAGCTGGAGTGTTATCCCCTTGTACATGTGCACAGAAATTGTGTTTTTGTGACGTTATTTATACTCATCTCATTGTCAGAAACTGCTTAGTCCCGGACAGGGTCGCAGTGAGCCGGAGGCTATCCTGGCAGACACAGGGCGCAAGGCAGGGATATACCCACGATGCGACGCCAGTCCATCACCGGGCACTGCGGGCAATTTAGCCTGCAAACCAATTAACCTTTGCAGCAGTATGTTTTTTTGGACTGTGGGAGAAAACCGGAGTGCCCAGCGAAAACCCACGCGGACACGGGGAGAGAACATGCAAACTCCACACAGAAAGGCACCCGAGCTGAGATTCGAACCCGGGACCTTCTTGCTGTGAGGCGACAGCAGTACCCACTAGGCCACCGTGCCGACCTTTGTTATTTATACATACATTTAAAACGCGCATTTTTGTATAAAGGTGCCTTGCGGAAAGACCACTTGAAATGCTTATATTGTAAGTTTTGTAATTTGATTATTTGTAATGTTAATAAAAAGAGTATTGTGGTCATCCTTCGTAAAATATTGCTGTGCCTTCTCATAATTAGCAGCCATGATCGGTCCACTGCTAGGTGAACGCTATCTACAGTTCAACACTGTCACTGTTGTGCCACAATCCATCCCATGCATGCAAACGTTTTCACGTGAAGTTTAACTTCACCATTATAGACAGATGCAGGCACTCGTAACCACCGAGTCTGCAATGTTCGAACTCGCTGTTACGCTCCTGGGGCCCAGGTGCACTTGGGCTGCTCGTTGGGATGCGGCTCCTCCGTGACGTCCACGCGTGGAGGACGTGGGCGCTGCTGCCGGGGTCGTATAGGGCATCGAAGAAGGCCGTCTTGGTCTGGCGGCCCATCTCCAGGCTCGGAATTCGCTTGCAACCGCACGCCTTCAGCCTCTTCTCCACGACGCGCTGGTGGATGTTCTTGTGTTCTTCTGGCGCATGGCAATATGTCCAGGAGCTAAATGTCAAGTTGGCCACTAGAGGGACTCGGGAGAGTTTGTGCAGTCCTACTTTGACTTCCATTGAAGGAGAACAGACCACAGTGGTTTATGATGTGGGCCATCATTTGGGTTGCGTGGCCACAGTCACACTGGCTCATCTGTGGCTTGCACATGTTTGATGGAAGGATGTTCACGACAACAGGAAGCGAGGTGATTGGTGTCGGTTTCAGTGTTCCAGTTGTGACTCTTAGCGACATCGTACAGAGAGTGGGGGGAGCATATTTATTTAAAACACATTCCTCAAATAAACGTTACGGATGTTGATATTTCCTGAAGAGAATGAGTGTTTCCGCCAAAATAATGTTCGGTTAAACGCATTTTATTTTCACACGTTAGTTTAATTCGTGAGCACAGATTGCACCAAACTTGGCCCCCACTGGTCAACAATGCCAGTGGCATCACGTGCAGATGTATCCGATACTGCCTGTTGCGCATGATGCTGCCTATCTACTGTGTGGGGTGCGGTGGCTCAGCGGTTAGTGTACTAGGCTACAAACCTGGCTACTCGAGTTGGAATCCCGCTCACAGCCAATACCAGTGACGATTTCCTGAACCAGTGCTGGGCCTCCCCTAGGTAGACTCAGCCTAATATGAGTACCTAGTGCGGTGTGTAAACATTGCCACTCGGGAGACAAAGGCGGCCGGGTGTGGTACTGGTTACCCACCTCGTGTGCCTTGACCTTCGTAGTTGCTACCAACAGCTGACCCTACAGCCTATTACGGCTATACGGGGAATCTATTTGTGCCCCTGTGACGGCAAGCATGAGCGGCTGCTCTCAGAGGCCGCTCTCAGCGAGGAGGCACGGGCGTTGCAGTCCTTGCGTCTGCTGAACTCTGGCAGCGATGTGCGACTCACTTGCCCCCGCTAGTTGAGAGACCCCAGCCGTGCCACGGAATTGGGATTCGAGGGTGATGCTTACTCATGCCTCTCCGCTCTCTTTCGCTTCTGTGTGGAAGAGGACGGCGACGATGATGATGACTTAATTGATGAGTACCTGTACTCCTGAACGATGTCAAGTCCAGCGTTAATCTGCTGTCACGATATTCCGTTCTGAATGTTCATCCTGAAATGTCATGAGTACAATGTTCAGACTTTGTACCGAGTATGTGAGCAAATTGGAAAGATTCATGATTTTTGCATTGATCATTTGAAACGCTGGTATGAGGATGGTAATTGTCTTAGCAAAACACTTGTGAATAGTAAATGTTTCTCTGGCTTGTATTTTGTAAGTTTTTGGGAAACTCCTTTGTGAACTTGACTTTTTTCATATGAATTAAATCTAAGTAGAAAGACAGCTTTGTACTAAATCTTATTTCTTATTGGGTCATGTTTAGTGTTGTCACAGTGTTACAATACAGCAGTTGAGAGGGAGATTGCGTTTCTGTATTTTCGTGTCTACATGTCCGTGTGTGTCTTTTTGTCCGTGTCTTGAAGCGGTGGCTCAGTAGTTAGCGCGCTGGGCTACAAACCTGGCGACCCGTCTTCGGTTCCCGCTCACGGCGAGCACCCGTGACGATTTCCTGGCCTCCCCGAGGCCGACTCGATCTCAAGAGCTTGTGCCGTGTGTAAACATCGCCACTTGTGAGACAAAGGCGGCCGGGCATGGTGATGGCCACCTTACCCCTTGGTTGGGCAATGCAGACGATGAAGAGTCTGTCTTATCACACGCCATTAAACATGATTCATGGGGTTATGAGCAATATCTCTGCTTAACATATCCGTCACCCTACGTCAAGATGGGTGCAATTCTTACACAACTCATCGGCCAAAGGTCCTCATGGAAGGACCTCTTTTCAGCAGCATGCATTCGGTAGAACAAGGTCAGGTTTCGACACACGCCGTGTGATCAGCAGTGCCAGGGTTTGCTTGAATTACTTTTTGGTTAACTGGCCGGATTGGGGAAATATCGGTAAAGCCGAGTAGAAACGATTAATAACCGGTAGTTGATCAGTGAAAACCGGTTTAAAACTGCCGAGAGTTGCTCTTTAGAGTATTATACAACACTACGCTTCAGGAAAAATGTTCTGAAGCCCTACAATGCCTCCAACGTGGGAGGCGAAACGTCGCGAAGGAGAGCAGAGGAGCGCTTGACACGGGTATTCCGAAAGAGC
>JAZEWT010000022.1:11847881-11866763 GCA_036362905.1 Mordacia mordax
TCCCGTCGTCGGGTGTATTTCTGCCTTACGCCGTGTGTTTCCGGGATAGGCTCCGGCTCACCGTGACCCTATATAGGATTAAGCGGTTTCAGATAATGAGATGAGATGAGAGTTTGCATGTTCTCTCCCCGTGTCCGCGTGGGTTTTCTCCGGGCACTCCGTTTTCCTCCCACAGTCAATTAAACACGCTGCTGCACAGGTTAATTGGCTCACAGGCTAAATTGCCCCACAGTGCCCGGCGATGGACTGGCGTCCCATCGTCGGTATATCCTTGCCTTGCGCCCTGTGTCTGCCGGGATAGGCTCCGGCTTCACCGTGACCCTGTACAGGACTAAGCGGTTTCAGACAATGAGATGAGATGAGACTAAATTGCCCGCAGTGTCCGATGATGGAGCTGGCGTCCCATCGTGGGTATATCCCTGCCTTGCGCCCTGTGTCTGCCGGGATAGGCTCGGGGCTCACCGCGACCCCGTACAGGGACTAAGCGGTTATCTGACAGATGACATGAGATTATAATCATCATCATCATTTATCATTATATCGCTTCTGGAAGACGGAGGAATTCGTCTTCCAGAAGTAGATTCCTTCCTCCGGAAGAGCGGCGCGCGACCGCCCGTCGTCGCCTCCTCCTCTCCCTGGCAACGCGAGGAAGCGTCGGCGGCGCGCTGACCTCCGCCTCGTCTCACCTCCGCAATAGCGAACAATTATCAAATAACGCTCGCTTATCATGAGCTTCCAAACGCCCGATGCGAGGACGAGGTGAGTGCGTTGTCGTTTTTTTTTTAATTAGATTTGTTTTAAGTTTCGTCTCCGTTTTTTTTTTGCTGTGCGCGGAGGACCCCCCCCCCTCCCCCCAAAGCTGCCGGGTTTGGTGCGAGGTGTCCGGTAGGGTAACTAGGCAAGGTCGGGGATCGGCGTGGCCTTTAGTGGGGGGGGGGGCTCTGCGCAGCAACGGTTAAAGTCTAATGTACGGATTTAGGTTTACACGGCTTGATGTATTAATAATCGCTTAACAAAGCCGTTCTTTTGGAATATAAAGCTTTCCAAAGCTCGACTTTCGCGCACAACGTCCTGAAAGGACAGCGTTTCAAAGCAATTCTTCTACAGTGTAATTATAATTTCATTTATAGAGCGCTTTTCACCCGAGGGTCACAAAGCGCTGCACGGAGCTGCGGAGAGAACGGCACATCAGCAGTAATGCATTTACGCTTCAAATTATCTACGCTATTAACATCTGTTTCATATAACAATCCAGCAGCGGATAGAGCTTGGATAATAAGGATGGAAGGTTTAAGTAAAAATGAGATGTGAAATCAGAAGCGTGTAAAGTCAAAATTATTTCACGTAAAATAACTGACGAAAGGGACTTTATTTCATATATTTTTTTGGCGTTAAATAGCGGTATTGTCAGGTATTAAAAGAAAAAAGCCTCATCTGAATATTCCGATAATAAAGCAGGGCCCTGCTTCATTGGGAATGTATCGAAAAAAATCTCTTTGTTTTAAAAGATACAGAGTGTGTTGCTGCACATAGGGAGGAAACTGGAATTAGCCTTGAGAAAGCCCAGGGATAACTAGAGCATAACACTGAAAGGTTGGAAAAGTACCATACTTGTGCTGGACAGACTAAAACAAATGATAGAAAAAGTAAACATCCTTTTGAATGAAATGGAAAGAAGCCGGAGTCATTTAAACAAAAATACTTAAGTGGAAAAAAAACATGGATTGAGAGCTGTTTCCTGTGGAATGACAGGCGTGGAGTACAATAAATAATAGCAGCTGCACTGTTCACAGATGTAGATTGATAGTCTCATCTCATTGTCAGAACCCGCTTAGTCCTGTACAGGTTCGCGGTGAGCCGGAGCCTATCCCGGCAGACGCAGGGCGTAAGGCAGGGATATACGTACGATGGGACGCCAGTCCCTCACCGGGCACTGCGGGCAATTTAGTTTGCAAGCCAATTAACCTATGCAGCAGCATACTTTTTTTTGGACAGTGGGAAGAAACTGGAGTGCCCGACGACAACCCACGTGGACACGGGGAGAGAGCATGCAAACTCCCACACAGAAAGCAGCACCCGAGCCGAGACTCGAACCCGGGACCTTTTTGCTGTCAGGCGACAGCGCTACCCACTGGGCCACCGTGCTGCCCTGCACATTGATAGTGCAGGTCCTTAAAACCCAATACTAACCTTAACACTCAATTATCACCCTGTATTCTAATGGTAATGAGGTGAACATGCTGTGCCACATCCGGTGACCCGAGTTTAATTATACCTGGGCCTCCACTAAGTAGAAGACAGCAGCACTTGCAAAAACAAAGGCGGTCAGATATGGGTCTGATCAGGCAACCACCTCGTACACTATATCTGCCTTCATGGACCTCGCCAGCAGAACTTCACCTTACATTCTCGTAAGCATGTAAGGGAAATGTTTGGATTTTGCGGTGCCTACGTCTATGTCTCTTTGTGCGTGGCTTTACCGCGCAGGCAGGTGCAGGCGAAGGCGGTGCAGCTGTCGGTGACCACTGTCGAGAAGCACTTTGGAGAGCTCTGCCAGCTGAGCGCCGGCTACACGCGCAAAACGGCGCGCCTGCGCGACAAGTCGGACCTGCTGGTGCGGGAGCTCATGGCCTACTCGGAGACGGAGCGCCCGTCTCTCAAGGCCGGCCTTCGGGCCTTCGCGGAGGAGCTCTCAAAAGTGCAGGACTACCGGCAGGCTCAGGTGCCGCCTGTCCGTCCGTTCATTTCGTCTCATTTCCTTGGATACGTAGATGGACGGAGAGCTGCCCTTTGTGACCTTCGTAAAACCGTGTTGAAACCAATTGCTCTACAGTCTAACTAGGCCCGCAGTAATGGATACTGCGTGCGAGAGGCCTTTATCTCACAGCTTGATCTTAGACGAGACAAGGATACAGAAGCACGAGGAAACCTCAGAGGCGGGAGAGGGAAGGCAGCCATGCAGTCAGCCGACGTCAACATATGCTAGACACTGCAGCCTATATATTACAATGTTACCGGTCTATTCATTACTGATTTTTGTTTTATTGTGGGAGGAAACTGGCGATCCTGGAGGAAACCCATGCAGAATAGGGGGAGAACACACAAACTACACACAAAAAGGTGCCCAAGGCGAGAATCTGCCAGGACTTCTCTCAACGATAATGCGTGGATGTGACCACTGCTCCATCCTGCCGCTCGTATTAAACTTCGCATTCATGCAGGGTACTTAAATTTCTCAACATCTGAGCCCGACCAGTGCCAGCTGTCCCTTTGCAGCAGAAAGTGACTCAGCAGTGACATGCAGTGGACGTTAATCTGCCATTAGGGGTTAATGATTGCTATATTAAATAACAGTTGAGTAATTTGTGGGTAATTTTTCAAATTTGCACGTTTTGACCTTAATGCCAGCACGCAATGGCCGACTCTTTTTTTTATGACGTCACTGGATTTGTAACCACGGTTGTGAAGCAAACAGTGCGTATTCAAGTATTATTTAACTATTAGTATTAACCAGGGTGGCCTGTCGGATTCCAACCGCGAACTTCGACAGCAATTTGTGAATATGCTAATGCTCGGCTATGTGACTGCATCTCATTATTATTCATGTCTGCATCCACATCGCAGACGTAAGAAACGAAAAATAAATAGCATACAGAATATATTGTAAATGTTTGGTTTAGGGCGGCACAGTGGGCCAGTGGTTAGCGCTGTCGCCTCACAGCAAGAAGGTCCCAGGTTCGAATCTCTCGGCTCGGGTGCCTTTCTGTGTGGAGTTTGCATGCTCTCCCCGTGTCCGCGTGGGTTTTCGCCGGGCACTCCGGTTTCCTCCCACAGTCCAAAAGCATGCTGCTGCATAGGTTAATTGGCTCGCAGGCTAAATTGCCCCGCAGTGCCCGGCGATGGACTGGCGTCCCATCGTGTGGTGTATCCCTGCCTTGCGCCCTGTGTCTGCCGGGATAGGCTCCGGCTCACCGCGACCCTGTATAGGACTAAGCGGTTTCAGACAATGTTTGGTTTACCCTATTAGTAACCACGTAATAATAGTACAATTTCTCACACGTGCAAATTCCATGCCCGGTTATTGTCGGGTTATGGAGGTGCGAGAAAACCACAGATATTATTGTATTTATTAATCCGGCGGGGAGGGGGTGTAGTCAGCCACGCATTTAGCCGGCGCCAACCCACCAGGCCCTAGCGCCTGCGATGATATATCGGCAAATTGATTCGTGTTTTTTGGTTGCGGGAGGAAGCCTGGGGACCAGGAGGTAACCCACGGAGAACAGCGCGAGCATGCACAACCTCCACACAGAAAAATGCCCAAGATGGGAATCGAACTGCCTTTGGAGGTTCATTCACAGGTTTACAGAGGCAATCAGGAAACCAAAGCTGGTTAAATTTTAATAGTGGATCATTTTTTTTCCAGTCAAGAATGTTTCGCTATGCTCATTGAATGCACGAACCAGTGGTAATGTTGGAAGGAGGCACAGCACCCTCCCATTATCTGATCTGCGTGTGTCACTCACTGTGATTTACGGTTGCAAACGCGTGTTGTTCCGCGTGATGTTCAACATTCTCGCGACATGATTTCCTAAAGGCGCTCCCGCCACATGGAAGGAAACGTACATCGCGCCGCGTTACACGTGATACTACCCCGAAATCCCATCGGAGAGCCGTGCAGCGCAACCGTGAAAACAAACGCAGTAATTTGTTGTTTTGCCCGTATAGCGCATGCGGTGTGGCACAGAGTGTGTGAATGCCTTGTGCATATAAGCTTTATAAAGGAGGGCGAACCCAGCTGACCTTAGCGTACTGTTGTTGTTTCACACGTTTGCAGGTTGAGAGGCTCGAAGCTAAGGTGGTGGAACCTTTAAAGTCATATGGAACGACCATCAAGAGTAAAAGGGTAAGACACTCATTACAAGCCGTGGTTTAGTCATTCGGCAGGCTGTGTGATGGACTAAAGTGGGTTCTCCCACCACTTCCAAGACGTCTGGCGAGTGAGTCGATAAGACAACCTCCAGAAGGGCTCTCCAGGTCTTTCTCTAGCGGAGGACCCTTCCGTTAACAGTGGCGTGACTAAACAATTGCAGGGCAACACCTTTACATGTTTTCCTATTAGAAGAGGGTTAAGTGGTCACACAGTGGTGAGCACACTCTGTTTTTAACACGGTGACCCGAATTAGGTTTTTGGTCATGGTTTACATCAGTGATGAGTAAATTTGGTTCCAGGCTGTCCCTTCACCAATCCTTGCAGACCAGCAAAATGAAGTATGGTTAAACAACCCCTATAACAGATATAGTGCGGTGAGGTCTTCATGCCATGGTATATTCATATTCAGCTCCGATTATTCAGTTAACTTTTGATTTTCTCAATATGTAAAATGAGTGGGTCAGTGCTTATGAAAAAATACCCACAACAGACTTGTAAACAACTCAGCATGTATTCATGCAATACAAATTGAAGCTAATGTAATGGTAAATTATGAGTGGGGTCAGATTAAGTTTATTTTGATTTTATTTATGCGAGAAAGACAATGGAAAGGGGGAAGGAAGGGGCCCATAAAGAGAGGTGCTTGACTGCATATAACGTAGCCCAGCCACACAAAGCGCTCAGTCACAGGACACCTGAGGATGCCTCCAACGTGGGTGGCCAAACGTTGCGAAGAAGAGAGGAGGGGCAATCGGTACGACTATCCTGAAACAGCAGCTTGTGGAAGCAATCATGAATTGAGCTGTGAAATACCTACATCAGTAGATTGTATGTTATTTTTAAAATTTGACAACATAGATTGTGTGTCATTTTTCAAATTTGACAACGATTCCAGCATCATTCGACCAAAATGTAACTATTTTTACAATGTCTCACGTACTTATATTGCATCCCAAATGCAGTCACGTTCCAACACACCGTACAGACAACATGCATTGTGCGTCACAGGCACAGCATTCGTTGGCGCATCTGTCATCTGGGTTCCTTGAGTAGCCAAGTTTCAAATTCGTTTCGTTTAACGAGGTGAGAATTCAGATCAGGATATTCTCATTTGCGACAGTGACCCGGGACATTTGCTTGCGAGATGGACCTAGGAAGTCAGTTGGCGGAGATGGGTTGCGGTGTGATTTTTGAATGTTCAGAAATGTAGGCCTCGGACGGCGGCACACGATGACCTACTCAAGCAAGTGACACCGGTGCATCGTGGTATTACGGTTTATACCTCGATGTAACAGACCCTCTATTTTATGGACTTTGGAAAAAACAGACGCTGTCTGCGACTTTCAAGACAGCCGTCTGCATTGGAAATAATATTTTTTTATTTCCATCATTGCTGCTGTTAGACATGTGTATTGCTCCAGTTTTATGGTGTTAATTATATATAAGTTGCAATGATACAGATGTTTATTTTTACAGCAAAAAGTACCCAGTGAGCTTACAAAGCTCCAGATGCGACACAACAAACGTCCCAACTGACCAGATACGGTCATTAATCAATTTACAAGGTCATCGTACAAACATCCAAAGTTCACGGATTTCCAGACACCCTTTCTGCCCTTAAATTATTTAATCGATGTTGCATTGTGTGCTGTTACCAGAGCCGCCGTTATGTCACGGCAGCCACCGGACTTGTTCCGCGAACCTCTGCCACGAGCGCAGATTGCATTTCCGCCAGGCCATGTCACCACACCACGCAGGAGGCGCCGCATGTATACAAAGAGCGGTGACGACGACGACGACAGTGGTCATGCGGGCCCCTCCCCTTCCCCTCAACCCTGACCTTCAGGAGGACCTCAAGGCTGTGCTGGCGTCGCAAAACCGCGAGGCGAAGCAGATGCAGCAGCTGGAGAAGATGCGGCAGAGGAACCCGTCGGACCGACACAACATTGTATCCTTGGCGGCGGAGTCCTCGGTCGAGCCCCAGCAACATCTGTGGGGAATTTTCTGTTGCTTTAGACCGAGGTTGCGCAACATGTGGACCAGGATCAGCCTCGTAATTCATTTTGTTCGGCCTGTAAAGAAGAACAAAAACATAATCAAATTGTATTGAAAACAGTTTACTTGATTTTTGGCCGATACCGCTATAGCCTACCACTACTCTATACACTACGCTACCATCCACTTTACTATGAACTACTCGTGTTTGTGACACAGACCTATACTGCTATAGCCTGCTGTACATGTTGTGTGTGCCTGTAAGGGAAGGGTTTCATGCGGAGAGGGAGCGAGGGTCGTGACCAGTTTGGGGGTCCTTTGTTTATTTTATCTGGAACTGATCCTCGTGGAAAATAAGTTGCGTACCAATGTTTTAGATAATTTAGGTCCCTTTTCAAATGTTGGAAAATGTTCCTTTTGTTGCAATTTCGGACTGAGACGTGCTGTTATCACGGGGGCTGAGAACCTAGAGTGAGAAAATAATTTATCTGTTGTACTAATGTATGTTCGCACGGCGGCACAGTTTATAAGAATCGTTCTCAAGAGCCGCTATTTCGGAGTAGCCGTGTCAAGTGTTCCTCTGCTCTCTTTTGCGACGTTTTGCCTGATGATGCCTCCCAATGTTGGGGAGTAAATCATCGTGAAGGAAAGAGGACTCAACATGGCTATTCCGAAAGGCAGCTTTTGAGAGCAATTTTCACTTAATCTGTTGAGCCTTTGCGTAGGAACCCAAAATGTCCGGGTTAATATACAACCTTGCGGCATCTTTAAATGAACGCACAAGGTGCACATTGGTTCATATTGGGCAGCGAAAATCCCGATATCTAGGGCTGGGACGAGGAGCGTGATATCACGCTGCCCTCGCCCACACGAGACCTTCCGCTTCAAAACAAATTATATTTAATTGGTGCAAGCATTTTAACCGCACTAATTTGATATTAGAGGGGGGATATTTTATACTAGTGTAACAACGCGTTTCTGGTTGCATTGCATGCAACCACCTTTAAAGGTTTCCCTAAGTATTTTCGTGTTATTATTTGATAATGATGGGTAACGCTGCGGTGTGTATGGCCTGCTAAAAGGTATTTGGAAGTCGTTTTCAGCTCTGCAAAGAAAAGGTTCCCCCGTTCTTGTTATTGCCATTATCAACAGTGGGTCAAATTTCCATGTTGTGGCCGTTTTTTTTTTTAAGGTTTGAATTGAGTCTGACCGTTAATTAACCCGGGGCATCTCAAACTACAGTCCTTATGATCCACCAAAGTGCCCTTTTCTGTCTATCGATGCTCGTTTGGATAATGAGCCCTTGCTGCACACGCAGTTAATTAGCACAAATACCAGCACGGTGTGGGATGAAAGGTAAAAGGGTAACCCTGGAATTACGTACTTGCTCCGCTGCTGACGGAATGACCTCCACGAGAGGCAGTTCTGGAGCACCCCTGTTAAAGGTATTTGACCAACTCTCATGCTGACCAGACCAGACATTGCTTTCTCCACCGCATATCACCCACTGATCATCTCTAACCTACGTTTACCCGTCTACACACCTGAGTGGACAAAGGCAGGGGGATTTAAGGAACCTATTGAGTGTTTAACTTGCGTTCTGTCCGTGTCCCAATCGTTACGCCAGGGCAGTTTGAGATCATTCATAACTGTAAACATTTTCAAACGTGCCGAGACCCCTTGTGAGTGAGTGCGTGCGTGCATGGGCTTGACAGTAGCTCATGGAATTGTCTGTAAGCGGAATCCTTCATATACTAGAGTATTGTGCAACACATGGTAACTGGCAACACATGGTAGCTCATCGATGTGGCTTATCGAATTTGGGATTTGTGCAACAGGATGGCTATGCAGTGGTAACGTCCGCGCCTCTTCACAGAAGGAAAGTTCTGCCCGAGGCGATTTCAATTCCCGCCTTGGACACCTTGCTGTGTGGAGTTTGTGTGTTCTCCCCCTATTCTGCTTGGGTTTCCTCCGGGTTCTCGGGTTTCCTCCCACAACTAAAAAGCACCCATTAATTCATTGGCGGATGACATAATGCATAGAGAGCAGTGTCTGGCGGGTTGGCGCCGGCTGACCCCCTGGCTGACACCCCTCCTTCTGCGGTTTACCCGCACCTTCATATATCTCATCCGTGAGCGTGTGTGGAATTTGTGCACGACGTTCAGAATTCTCATTATTATCTGAAACCGCTTAATGCTATGTAGGGTCACGGTGAGCCGGAGCCTATCCCGGAAACACAGGGCGTAAGGCAGGAATACACCCGACGACGGGACGCCAGTCCATCGCCGGGTATTGCGGGACAATTTTAGTCTGCGAGCCAATCAACCTATCCAGGAGCATGCTTTTGGACTGTGGGAGGAAACCGGAGTACCCGGCGAAAACCCACGCGGACACGGGGAGAGCATGCAAACTCCACACAGAAAGGCACCGGAGCCGAGAGACTCGAACCCGGGACCTTCTTGCTGTGAGGCGTCAGCGCTAACCACTGGGCCACCGCGACGTTCAGAATTGTATTCTCATTATTCAAAGCAGTAACCAAATAATGTAAGAGCAGCTCTCTAAAATGTGTTGTCATCGCTCCATCTCCCCAGATGGACGTCCCCTTGGATGCATTACCACGTTTTGGTGGTGGCTGCCGCTTGATCATCGTCCTTCTTGACTATCGACAATGATCCCTTCTGGTGACTTGCCCTGCCCAGTCCCGCCTGGTTTCTTAACAGTGATATCGTTCACCCGCTCGCGAGCTCCGCTCTGCGTTTTTGTTCCTTTTTTTTTCCATCGATGACCTTGGTTCTGACCGTTGTCACAGCAGGTCATGATTACCCACGTTCGTCTGTAGGCAGGGTCTCGCAGACACGGACGCTGCTCGCATCAATGTGTTTTAATTTCAACTTTTCGAAAGCAACGTTCACTTGTTCAAGCCGCGCACTCCCTTGAGATGGTGGCGTATCATTCGCGGCGGCGTCAGCAGTAAAAACGTGACGGCGCGCACCCATGTTTTTGTTCAAACAAACCCGGGCTGTGACTCCAAACGAAACCGAAACGTTCGTCACTACGTCACGACTCGGTGCCTATCCTTGACCTCGCTTTCCCCTTCATCCACCAGTCGCAGGTACGTGTGTAGGCCACGGCGGCCACCACCGCTGCTGAGCACAAACCGCAGCGGGGTCTATCCTCGGCCGAGCGGGTTTCGTGTTAAATCAGAGGACGGCGCGAGCGGCACAGGTACACGTGCGTGGGCTTTTGTCGCAGCGCGGGCACGAACGTGGATCATGTGACCTTTTGTTTTGGCTGTCAGAGCGGCTCGGGAAAGGTACGTGTTGCCCGGCGCACGGGCGCGATCGCTGCACCGTAGAGAGTAGATGTGCTTAGGGTACATGGTTGTGTGCTTGCCTCCTGTAGACTTAGTAGCTGTTAAGGCTATGGCCAGTAGAAATCTGCAGAAGCGCTGTCAATCTTTTTAATGCTTGAAAATACTAAAAAAAACAGGCTTATTTTTAATATCACAGTACTGTCTCTTTATTGTTGATGCCCTTTGTGATGCCAACCTCTCCCCAGACCTGTTCACCAAGGGAGACCCTGGCTAGAATAATACTCTGATAACATTACTATACATGGTGGGTGGGGGTAGGGGAGGCATAGTACTGCCACTTCGTAAAATTTAGTTACGTGCAACCATTTTATAAATCCACTGTTGTTGGATATGGGCCTCCCTTTGGCGTGTGGGTGGTGAAGGTACTTTGGCCATGCCTCACTCCACTGGTCAGTATGCGTTGGTGAATATAGGAAAGATGTGCGCAGAAGTATATAGGTACAGAACAGTCGTGAAGGTTACTGCACTACCCACCGCATAGCGCATGTATCCCTGTGGCACCCTGTTTGTCGGTGCAGGTTGCCCACTGCAGTATTATCCAGTCCCAACCCTGCTTTGTTCACAAGGTCTGATAAGGGTCGGGCATTTTCTGCGTAATTTGGTCTCGCTTTACATGAGATGAGCAGGTCCGTAGTAGGGCGGCGCAGCGGTGCAGTGAGTAGCGCTGCTGCCTCACAGCAAGAAGGACCCGGGTTCGATTCCTGGCTCGGGTGCCTTTGTGGCTTTTTTGTCAGGTACTCCGGTTACCTCCCACCGTCCAAAGACACGCTGCTGCCTATGTTAATTAGCCTGCTGAGTAAATTACCCCCTTGTGCCCTGCAATGTACTGACGTAACGTCCTGGGTTTAGCCCCGCCTTGTGCCCTCTGTCTGCCGGGATAGGCTCCGGCTCGCTGTGATCCTACACAGGATTAAGCGGGTATTGATGATGTTGAGGTTCGTAGCAGACTTCTTGGCAGTCTTTCACACCTTACGTGTTCAATTACATCGATTTTGGAATTTTGAGACAAAAGAGGCATTATTATTTGCTTGACATGACTAATTTAACGGATGTGAAATTTTATTAAGCTTAATTAAGCTTAACCAGGAAGACAGTGAAAACTCTAAAGAACGTTATCTTGTTTCATTCAATCATGTGGCAAAATTGAATATTCTTTAATTACTGTTAACAAAGGAGACATCGTATTAAAGATTTAATATCAAGATTAGGGAGGATCCCATGGTAGGAAAGCCCTGAGTTACATTCTCTTGCTTCTGCATATTAATACTGACCCAGGAAATTACACCTTGTCACCTCACTGCAAATGTTTGCATAGACGACTATCGCACTTTGCATAAATGAGTAATGCCACTGCACCGTTTTGGCTTTTAGTTTACAAAAGAGCACCCTTATCAGCTTTTATTTAATTCACCCCATGGTGCTGTGTGTCGCCGCACACAGCGATGGCATTTTGAAGAGTCACAACTGTCACTGATTCTGCACTCTGATGTCGCAAGGAGCCGAGATCCCCTGGCATTGAGCTTTAATTGTTTTTAAGTCGAGGCTCACTTTTGACAAAAGCGTTGATTCCCGATTCTGATTTATCCCCGCGTCGGTTCGCCTTTGGTGCCAGGTTCCATTTGACCCCTTGTGGTTATCCGTCATAAATAGAGCAAATGCTGATTTGGAAGCGTGGCCCCAAAATTGCCTCTCCACGCCAACATCTTAACTCTGCCTCTTACACTTTATCTGCATACTCCCGTGTCTTCTGTAGGCACTAATTCTGCCTTCAGAATGCATTGAGTATATAAATAGAGTATCATTGAGGTCAAGAGGTCATCGAGGCCCTTTGCTCAAGATACCAGCACACATATTCCATTCATCCTGCTGATTCGATTTGATTGTGATAAATTGATATTCCGTTTTTTTTTTAAATAAAATCATTCCTTCCATTTAATGTTCGCTGGGAAGCAGCAGAGGTTAAAGATCCCAAGATGTTATGTGGCCCTGTGCGCCAGCGTGATGGTCGAAATTTGGCAAATTTGATACATTTCCCACAAATTGATGAAGGAAATGTCACATTAATACAATCGGCCCATAATCGCAGAATGGCCATCGTTAGCTGTTCCTTTGGCTCGACCACAGGATGGCATTGAAATAGTTGGGATGGCATGTGAAGCAAGGCGTTTTGAGTTGCTGGGGTGTTGAAACAACTGTACTGATGCAAATCTCGAATCCTGATCCATCCGTGGGCACAGCTTAAAATCGAACGTCTTAATAGAACCATCAGGGCACCGGAAATTGGCCTTAAAATCCATGCTGACCGGCGCGTTCTGTGCTGGAGTGGCTCGCAGGCAGAGACGGAGCTGCAGCGCGCCACCGTGGATGCAGCTCGCTCGTCCCGCCAGCTGGAAGAGACCATCAACGAGTTTGAGCGGCAGAAAATAAAGGACATCAAGGTGAGTCCGCCTTTTAACCAGCCGAATGTGAGTCCACCACCGCCTGCACAAGCTGAACGTGCGTCCATCCTCCCAACTTAAGGAGGTCACTGTCAGGAAGGGCATCTGGCCATGAAACTCTGTTCCAACACTCCCACCATTGGCGTGGTAACTGGGCAAGCCGAATCAATTTTGTTAGTGGCCATTTAATCCCATGTCCTTCGCGCGATACGTACGCCGAATCGCAATGTGCGCCCGCACGAACTGCACAAGCGCAATGATTCATGTTGCTCTTGAGAGCATTGAACGCAAGTTTTTCATTCGCGAGATACGGAGATGATATCTGAACAAACGGTGCGCGGGTGCCGATATGAATTGTTGCCAGACCTTTTGAAAGATGGTGACGGCTCAGCGACGGCTCCACGGATTGCCGTTGGCCGGTGACGTGGCGACAACGATGATTTGCAACCTCCCCCCCGTCCGCTGTGCAGAAGATCTTGTGCGACTTTGTGACGGTGGAGATGGTGTTTCACGCCAAGGCGCTGGAGGTCTACTCGCAAGCTTACCACCACATTCACAACGTGAACGAGGAGAGCGACCTCGAGGTAGCCGGGATAACGGCGAGGCGCTGTGGTTACACTTTAGCGTCTGCAACGCAGCCGCTGATGTGTTTCAGGGTTGTGGCCGCGCGCCGGTCGGCACGGTGTCCGATGTTTCGATTCACGTGCCGGAAATTTCTTCGCGAACTGAATTTAGTTCTTTTTCCAGTTGTTGATGAATTCAAATTCTGAAGAGGCTCGGCGCGACGTCCGACATTAATCCACATCTTGGGAGATACTTTTTGAAGAATTAACGATTGGAAACCTGTTTCCTTTGTTTAATTCGAACAGAAACTGTTCGTGATGTGTGCACCGCTGCACGCCAGTTTACACTAATGATAACGTTCTCAGCGAGCATCGTAATTACATTTGCAGCTCAAAGCAAAATGGTTCCTGGGTTTGATGCCTAGATCAGGTGCATTTCTCTGTGAAGTTTGTGTGTTCTTGCAAAAATATTTTTTAAAAATGACAATTTCTGGCAATAATCCAAGGGTTAAGTTCATAGAACACCAAATAGACACCTTTCAAAAAGTGTCGGGTTTGCAAAAAACCACACATGCTTGTGGCAAAACCTGCAGACAAAATGCTTTTATAATGTATGCATTGTCCTTGAAATTGATTGACCCACATTCGAGATTGTTTTCTTTAAAGTCTAGTCTCACCAGTGTTAGCCAAGTTTTGCCAAAAGCAAGCCGCTCAGGACAACGCAGATATCAATGCATTAGTAGCTCAGGTCGCGCTCTCGGCATGGATTTTCCCCGGGTACTGCGGTTTCCTCCCACAGTAAGAAAAAAAACGATTCGGCTGATTGCATCTTCATACATAGAGGACACAGTGTCCAGCAAACGGTGGCACCGGCTTTCCGCGTGTTCGCCACCCCCCTCCTCCCCCGCCTCTCTGCGGTTTCACCTGCCTCTGATTGTTCCCGCCGTCTCTTCGGGAGTGAGAAAAAAACTGCGCGGCGTGTGAGAAGGCGGTCATTATCACTCCGTCGGTTTTTTTTTTTACGTCGCTTTTGCTCTGGTCAGGCTTTCCTCAGCACCTTGCGGCCCTCCGATTACCAGGCGCGCCTCGAAACGGTTCTGCAGAACTCCCAGTCCACCCTGCGTACCGCTGATTCACCCCGGCTCAAGGCAAGGTCTCAGGTACCGCGACCGCAACCGTTGCTAACGTAATCTCATCTCATCTCATTGTCTGAAACCGCTTAGTCCTATACAGGGTCACGGTGAAGCCGGAGCCTATCCCGGCAGACACAGGGCGCAAGGCAAGGATATACCGACGATGGGACGCCAGTCCATCGCCGGGCACTGCGGGGCGATTTAGCCTGCGAGCCAATCAACCTATGTAGCAGCATGCTTTTTGGACTGTGGGAGGAAACCGGAGTGCCCGGCGAAAACCCACGCGGACACGGGGAGAGCATGCAAACTCCACACAGAAAGGCACTCGAGCCGAGAGATTCGAACCCGGGACCTTCTTGCTGTGAGGCGACAGCGCTAACCACTGGGCCACCGCGCCGCCCAACATAATAATAATAATAACTGTGTTTATAGAGTGCCTTTCACCCGAGGGTCACACGGCGCTGCACAGAGCTGCGGAAAGAACGGCACGTCAGCAACAACGACAGAGCACGCAAAATCAGCGACAGCATCTTTTTTTATTGTGGGGTAACAAACTCTCGGACGCGGCAGGGCGGCACAGTGGTCACATCGGTGCCTCGCAGAGAGAATGTCCTGCTCGAGGCGAATGGATTCCCGTCTCTGGCGCCTCACTGTGCGGAGTTGGCGTTTTCTTCCCCTGTTCTGTGTGTGCTTCCTCCGGATTGCTGTGAGCTTGAGGGCTACCGTTAATTTCATGATTATGGTTGGGGTTTCACCTTTGTACAAGTTGTTCGGTTCGAGTTTAACATTTACGGAGATTGTTACTGTCAGTTTATCTGCCCTTTTATTTTACGCGTTGTTACGTTGGTCATTTCAGAAGTTTGTTGCGTCTCAGCAGTCCTGCATCTAGAGCTTGCAAGCTCATTGGATACTTTCTGCTGTAACAATAAATATATGTCTATCCCACAATTTAAAAAGCACGTTTTGTTCTATTGGCCGCCAAAATCGTAGTGTGTCGGGGCTCAGTGTCTGGCGGGTTGGCGCCGATTGACTGTGTGGCCGCCTCCGCCCCATCTCGAGTGAAGGCCCTTCCGCCAGCAGTGGTGTGAACAACCATTTGCAGGGCTTGCCCCTTAACCCTATCAATGTGAATGTAGCAGTCAGATTAATCGCATGGCTATCACTGTCATCCTATCGCAGTTGTGTTAATGATTCATTGCGATGTAAGTCGCCCTGGATTAGGGCGTCTGCTCAATGATGATTTATGGAATTGATCGGCGCAGCTGCCACAGGTGTTTCGACCTCAAACGCTTCCGTTAATGGATCCTTGTTTTGCAGACGGTTGGTGGTCGCACACAGCCCAATCGAAAGGTGGTGGATGACGACGACGACGATGAAGAGGACGACGACGACGACGATGACGACGATGATGAAGATGACGAAGACGATGATGACGATGATCAACTTCAGGACATTACATCAGAAGGCTTGGATGCCCGGCGAAGTGGAAGTCGACGTTAGGTTCCGCACGGTCAATGCCAATAATACGATAACGTTTCACGTTTATAAAGAGCCGGGCGGCACGGTGGCCCGGTGGGTAGCGCTGTTGCCTCCTCACAGCAAGAAGGTCCCGGATTCGAATCTCGACTCGGGTGCCTTTCTGTGTGGAGTTTGCATGTTCTCTCCCCGCGTCCGCGTGGGTTTTCCCAGGGAACTTTGGTTTCCTCCCACAGTCCAAAAAACACGCCGCTGCATAGGTTAATTGGCTCGCAGACTAAATTGCCGTCACTGCCCGGTGATGGACTGGCGCCCCATCGTGGGTATATCCCTACCTTGCGCCCTGTGTCTACCGGAATATGCTCCGGCTCACTACAACCCTGTACAGGACCAAGCGCTTTCTGACGATGAGATGAGGTTTATAAAGAGCCCAGTGTAGGGACTTGAGGCATATAAACGTGCTTGATTTTGAGTTAACATTCTAAAGTAAATTCATCCATTTACTTAAATGAGTATAAGGCAGTACTCATTTAAGCTAGCTGCCCTGGAATCTCATCTCATCTCATTGTCTGAAACCGCTTAGTCCTATTCAGGGTCACGGTGAAGCCGGAGCCTATCCCGGCAGACACAGGGCGCAAGGCAAGGATATACCGACGATGGGACGCCAGTCCATCGCTGTGCCCTGGAATGGTGATTGAAATTTCACATTTCTCTGGTGGTAAACAATCATTCCATAGTGCTAGTTATTTTATCCACCCTGGAGTGATAATCGGTTTAGTAGATTTCTGGTCATAATTTAAACTCGAAAGGTATTAATTGCTAATCGAACGCTCTGCCACTGCACCACATGGCCAAGTGTCTGTTTAAACACTTTCTTTTATCTTTTCCCCTTCCAGTGTCATTCTGATTGATGCATCGGAGTCGTGGCAAGTTAATTCAGGGGAGCTCTTGCGAGCTCACAGAAGCGGATATCACAGAGATGTCTCTGAGATGCCTCGGTTTGATCTCTCTCTGGTCCCAACAAAGTAACTGAACAGACAATAATACACATCCATATATCTGTCGCTCCACTTAGAAGATACAAGTATTCCTCTTTGAAAAAGAGTTTGTTCTGGTCCACAAAGTAGGCACTACTCTTTCCCACCAGTAGGGGACATTCTTGACCTTCGACAGTCTTGTTTACCACACGTATCGGAGCTAGAATTTCATTGACGATCGCTTCGAAAAGCTGCTCTTTCGGGATAGCCGCGTCGATCGCTCCCCCTCTCTCCATCGCCGTGAAAGAGCAGCTGTTCGAAGCGATCGTCGTGCATCGAGCCGTGAAAACCCACATCATTACATTTCATTTCATTATCCGTTACCCGCCGAATTTTGTACAGGTTGCGGTGAGTCAGAGCCTATCCCGATAGACATAGGGCGCAAGGCAGAGCTATACCCAGGATGTGACGCCAATACATCGCAGGGCACTTTCTTGGGGGCAATTTACTCAGTAGACCAATTAACCTGGGCAGCAGCGTGTCTTTGGATGTTGGGAGGAAATCGTAGCAGCCAGCGAAAACCCACGCGGGCACGGGGAGAGAGAGAACACGTAATCTCCGCACAGAAAAGCACCTGAGCCGGGAACCGAACCCTGGCGCTTGCTGTGAGGTGACGGCGCTACTCACTTTGCCACCGCATGGCCCCGAGCTATGATTTGTTAGCATTAATTGGACAGATGTGACGTGCGGGGTTTGTCGTTGTGCAGGGAACATCAGCTCACTACGCTTGTAAGCTCGGTATAGTCGCAGCCTGGCTGTCTAGAGTTAAGCCAAGGATCGCAGCAGCACAGGCTGCACACTCTGACCCCGGAGCTACACAGCCACCTCCCGGTCAGGCATCTTTTAAAAATACGACATGAACATACAAACTATACGAATCCCGTTAGGTTTAAAGGAAAAGGATTCAATGCAATGCGATTTGACATTGGAAACGGACACATTTTAAAGCAATGGAAGCATTTAAAAATATATATATAATGCAAATGAGCAAAATAGATGGTATTCCCAAAAAGCCGGAGCCTGTTCCGGCAGACACAGGGCAGGGATATACCCACGATGGGACGTCAGTCCATCACTGGGCACTGCGGACAATTTAGTCTGCGAGCCAATTAACCTATACAGCAGCATGTTTTTGGACTGTGGGAGGAAACCAGAGTGCCCGGCGAAAACCCATGCGGACACGGGGAGAACATCCAAACTCCACACAGAAAGGCACCCGAGCCGAGATTCGAACCCGGGGCCTTCTTGCTATGAGGCGACAGCGCTAACCACTGGGCCACCGAGCCGCCCACTCTCCATGGCTGTTCTTTCGAAAAAGCCATGGCAAGCGTTTCTCCGCCGTCTTTCGCGACGTCTCGCCCCGTCGTCGTCGTCGTCGTCGTTGTCCACACTGAGCAGATGACGTCTCGGTCTCTCACTCCGCTCCATCGTTGTGCTTGTGAGGTGCTTGAAATCGGTGCCAAAATCTTCGCACATTCCACGTGCTTCGGTTCACGGGTGTGATTGAACGTGAGACAATTACGACATGCGACATTGCCACTCGTGTCATCATTTTTTGGAAGGTTCGTGAGCGTTCGAGTGAAACGCGCGGCCGCTGGATCCGTTGCCTGGTCCTGTGCGCGTGCCGTTCGGCGCGATGTCCGACGTTTCGCTCCGCCTGCGGGCAGCCTTCTTGAGAAGCGTCCTGAGAAAGATCGCAGAACGTGGAGCGAAAATTGATACGCTATATAAGGTCTTAACACCTGCATAATCGCCAGATACGGTAAAACCTGTTCTAATCTTATATATGTATACTGGCAAAAAAAAGTACCCATAGCGTTAACAACTCCACCTAGGCTATAAAGCATTGAGGCCGCACTGTCCTGAGCTGACTGCCTTTTGGCAACGGCTGACACCGGCAAATAGGCTCAAAAGGAAGCCACTGCCAGGTGAAGGTC
>JAZEWT010000022.1:11911879-11922285 GCA_036362905.1 Mordacia mordax
TCACCGTGACCCTGTATAGGACTAAGCGGTTTCAGACAATGAGATAAGATGAGATATTGCGGGGTCGTTTTTCAACACACCGGTGTGCTGAGATAGTGAAGGAATTGGCGCGTCTTCTGTTCAACGTGACAACCCTTTGCTGATTGGCCGTGTCGGGTGGTGGAGGGTTAAACGACACTATTTTATAATCTACAATGTTTTACGTGACCTGAGCCCAAAATAAAAAATGGATTTCATGGCTATACCGACGTGTTTCTCCAGATGTCCCCACAGCTACTCTTTTGCCAACTCAGGGTGACCTCGAAGACGTTCGGTGTCGTTTTACGCAAGACTTACGACGCGCGCTTGGCCGTCGCCACGCGATCCCTGGGAACACTCGATACGGCTGCGGTGTCACCTTCCCCCGCGGCCGTGGCGAACGCGACGCGTCAACGATGGCCGAATTAATATTTCACGAGCTGGCCGATGACCGCGCCGGTTGTCCGCAGACGGAAGATCCCACCGTCCGAAAAATGGCGGTCCGTCTTTGAGAGTCGGGAGTTTCTCCTCCGTCGCCCCCATCCTCGGTCTCGAGTCTCCCTCACAGGACGCGGTTCTCGCTTCAACAGTGTTCGAACAGAACTCACCGCCTGTGTCTCCTCGTTTACCTCCTCAACAAGTCACCGACTACAACCCCCCCATCAACAACAACGACAACATGACTTCCCAGGTCCGTCAGAACTACAGCGCGGAGGTGGAGGCGGCCATCAACCGCCAGGTCAACCAGGAGCTCTACGCCTCCTACGTCGACCTGTCTCTGGTGAGTGCAGCCGCCTCGACGCCTTCACCGCCTCGTCTGCACGCAATCATCTCCATGACCTGGGGTGGAATGGAAAACAATGTGCCCGGGGAAATACGCCTGGGTTCACGATCACCTTACAACCGTGGGGTTTCAACGCCCTTCCTCCCAGAAAATGTTGAGTTTTATGAGAATGCGTTTCTTGCATTTCTGTGACTCCTCAGATTTAACACAAACATCCAGTCAACAGATTAAATTTTTTGGCTTAGGTCACGTAAAAAATGTTTGTCGTAAACCCTCCACCACCCGACAATAGCCAATCGGTAAAGTACGTCAACGTTTAACAAAACGTGCCAATTCTTCACTCTCTCAGCACACCGGTGTGTTGAAGAGTGGTGCAGGGTTTATGACAAACATTTTTTAGGTGACCTAAGCCAAAAAAAGGGAATCTATTGATGACACTGGTCATGAAAGCCTTCGAATTAAAGTTAAAAACATCCACATCGTCGTCATCATCATCATCTGCCACCATCGATCCAACAACACAGACGTAACGTCAGCTCGTGATGACATCACGCGAGCCGATGTCATCGCTCCATCACCGCTCGGGACTTCGTGTTCCCGCATGCCGAGGCTGGCTGATCTCGACCGCTTGGGCAGTAAGGCTTTCAAGCCCTCTGGCGACTAGGACTGTTGACGTGGCTCAATGTTGTTGCGCTGGGATGTCACTCTGCCGAGCTGTGCCTACTCGGAAACATTTATTCCTTCCTCGTTTGTTAAATATTGTTTTGAATATCCTATCATTTATAGCTATTTGACTTTCAGTTGAACTGTTCTGATGTTGTTGTTGACATGCTGTTCTCTCCACAGCTCGGATTTGTAACAAACCCCCCCCTCAAATAAAAAGTTTTTGTTGCGGATTTGCAGTTCTTATGTCGTTGTTGTTGACGTGCCCGTTCTCTCCGCAGCTCTGTGCAGCGCTCTGTGACCCTCGGGTGAAAAGCGCTCGAGAAATGAAATTATTATAATTATTATCGCACCTTCTAGCGCCGTGTCCGACCCCAGGACCAATTCTCCACTTTTCCCAAGGGTCAATGTGATGTCCTCGACCTCGTGGACCATCATCTTTCATGAAAAAAAAAACTAAGAAAATGTCATTGCTGATTTGCCGTTCTTATCTCGTTGTTGCTGTGGCGTTCTCTCCGCGGCTCTGTGCAGCGCTTTGTGACCCTTGGGTGATGAGCGCTCTAGAATTGCGGTTATAATTATCATGCGGGGCGGCGCGGTGGCCCAGTGGTTAGCGCTGTCGCCTCACAGCAAGAAGGTCCCGGGTTCGAATCTCTCGGCTCGGGTGCCTTTCTGTGTGGAGTTGGCATGCTCTCCCCGTGTCCGCGTGGGTTTTCGCCGGGCACTCCGGTTTCCTCCCACAGTCCAAAAGCATGCTGCTGCATAGGTTAATTGGCTCGCAGGCTAAATTGCCCCGCAGTGCCCGGTGATGGACTGGCGTCCCATCGTCGGTATATCCTTGCCTTGCGCCGTGTCTGCCGGGATAGGCTCCGGCTTCACCGTGACCCTGTATAGGACTAAGCGGTTTCAGACAATGAGATGAGATTATCTTGCGATACACGTTACATTAAACCATTTCCCAATATACGTATTATAAACAATGATAATTTTGCATTTTTTAATTAGTTGAAAGTCTGATCATATTTTGCATGTTGTTCTGCAACGATGTGTATATTAAAAAAAAAACATTATTGTTGCTGATTTTTCGTTCTCGTGCCGTTGTTGTTGACGTGGCCGTTCTCTCCGCGGCTGTGTAGCGCTTTGTGACCCTCGGGTGAAAAGCGCTCTATAAATGCAATTATTATTATTACTGCACGCGTTCCGCTTTCTGACTCACAAGCCTTGCAAACCACATCCCTCTCCGTGTTTTACTTTGACACGATGTTCCGTTTTCCCTGTCACGGTGAATGTTTCTGTTCCACGTTCGAGCATGTGATGCTTACGGTACGGATTAACAGCAATCTCATTCAAGCAGATGACATTGTTTGCGAGAGAGATAATAAATAAGAAATACATTTAAAGTCAGGGGCGGCACGGTGGCCCAGTGGTTAGCGCTGTCGCCTCACAGCAAGAAGGTCCCGGGTTCGAATCTCTCGGCTCGGGTGCCTTTCTGTGGGGCATGCGTTCTCCACCACCCCCCCCATCCCCCCCGTGTTCTACGTGGGTTTCTTCTGTGTTCTCCGGTTTCGTCCCACAACTAAAATAATGATCATTGGCCGATACCATCGTAACGCACAGGGACGCAGTGCAGGGTGCTGGCGCCGGCTGTTAACGTGGCTGCCTCACCCGCCCCCCACCACCCTCTGTTTAAATATAAATGTAACAAATAATTATAAATTGTTAGATCATCCGTCTGTGGCTCTGATGATGCAGGCAGGTAATCCGCCACCTGCAAGCGTCAAATATTATGATGGTAATGAAGCCGAGATGCCACCGATCATTTTCTCACTCTTGTCTCCACAGTAATAACATAGCAGGAACACAGTCTTAGTAAAACATTTTATTTTCTTGCAGTATTTATGAAGCCAGCCGCTCACAAAAGTATGCTCGATACCGTTTGAATGGAAATAATTTTGTTTGTAAATGCTCTCACTATCCCGCGCATCAACTCCCCTGCCACCCCCGCCCCCCGCTTGGTAATTTAAACGTGACATGGATCCCGAACGACAATATTAATCGGACGAAGCCACGATAAAATATGCCTGGATGTCAGTGGCAGCGATGAATACGCGGCACTACGTGGAGCACACTTCGAAACAAGTGGGGTGGGAACAAGCAGTATTTACACACATCTCATGATCAAAATCAAGCCACATTCGTTTCACTTGAGCGACGAATGTCAGACGTCTCCAAATGAGTTTCAAGTCCCGTGGTGGATGTTTCACTCTTGGTGACTAATAATAATGATGACAACAAAACACAGCCAATCAAACCCAGAGTTTTTAATTCATTTCACAGCTGTCATGCAAAAAAAAACGTCAACAAAGGTCTCAAAAGTTGAATAGAGTTACCGTTTTCCCGCCCTTCCCCCCCACACCGTACAGCCCCTCCAGAATCATAGTAAACAACAACAGAATAAGCACACACGCGCGCACACCAAATCTCGAGACATCTGAAAAAATAACGAAACGAAATGGACCACTCGGCGCTCAGCCTTAAAGTCCAGAACAAGAATAATTACATACACACACCTTAGCTTATAGCCCTCTCTGTACCCACACTGCTTACTCAGCCAGTATAAAATTCCAGAATTGCCAGATTGGAAAGCATTCCGACTTTTGACTCATTAGGAATCACCAAGGACGGGGTTTATTTCCAGATCGTGTCTTAAACAGCAAATCGCGTCCGTTGCAATAACACGGTGGCTGAAAAACATTGAACAAAAATATCGACGTCTTCATTGTGAACTTTAGAAAGTACCGCACTTTGCAAATCAATTAAGATCGCTCGAACTTCATTAACCTAACCCGAAAACGATTACACGTTATGGTGCAGCCAGAAGATATGAGAACCCCACCGGATTATCAGAAGTGTTCACATTATCATAAAGTGTCTCTCCACTTAGCCAAATCGCTTTTCGCTCACATTCAGGACAACAAATGTCTTATCTGGGGTGGCTGGGAAAGTCTTCAAGACGCACGATAGCAGCGTTGACCTTTTTTCTTTTTAACGGGGGACAACCAGAACGCGAGACTTGAAGGACCAACGCATTTGAACGCGCGTCGCCCAGGATCTTTCCAGAAGGGGGCCACGGCAGCGCGAGGCGGGAGTAATAGGCACGAGCACGAGGGATCGCTCTGCGGCACCGCTTTCCCACCGCGCGATCGAGCGCCGCGTGGCGCCATCCCGGCGCGCGCGCTACGCGTCACTGGGTTGAATTTCCGCCGCGGCGGGGCGGTTGAGCCGTGGTGGCTGACGTCACGTGAAACGAACGGGCTGAGACGCGAGGAGAGGATGCTGTAACGCCATGTCCTCACACCGCAGTGACCTATGTCACACGGAATAAACGCGTCGTTAGCTTCGTCGTCAACCTCCCCCCCACCCTCCCGGCGCTTTGCGCCGGTGAGCCAGACGCAGGTGTTTTGTGAGATCACCCTGTAGCGGTTCGCGTTTGCTTCTGGCTCGGCTAACAGCCAGTGGGAGGAAGCACCTGCAGCGTTAAGAGGCTTCGGCTGGCACGGCTCAGATGTGCCGGTGGAAAAATGGGGTTATCACACGTGCCAATTCAAGAAAAGGCAAGCCAACTCCCGTGGAAGAGGCGCAGGAATGCAGTCGCGATCTGGGAAGACTGTAATTTCCCGTTCGGGAGATTCTCGTCTTCAAGTCTTAGAAGTCGCGCTGCGCGGCCGTCTCGGACGGCTTTCCCGGATCGCGCCGCGCGGGAGCTCGAGTCCGTTCCGATCCCGTGCAAGGTCCCCAGCGCGTGAAGCGCTGCGACGTGCGGACCGACGAGCGGCACAATCCGGGGAAGCGCATCGGAGAGCCGAGGGGGTCGGGAGGTTTGCGAGCGAAGCGCCGACCCGACCGTGCGCCCGTAGCCTCGAGACGGCGACCGGCGGAGGGCGGCGACGTCGGAACGACGTCGATTTCATCACCACCTGATTTGCTGTGCGCGCAGCCTCCAAGCGTTAACGCGACGACGCTCAACAGCGGCGAGCGCTCGATTCACTGTCGCTCTCTCAACCCCGCGTGTCCCGTGCACACACCCGCTCCCGCTGATCGGGCGAGGGACGCAGCACCGGCGAATCGCCGCTGTTGAATGTGCTTAGGTAGCAACTCCTCGCCCACTCGATCACCCGGCGGTGACGGCGCAACCGAATTCTTGCGGGCGAGGGAGGCGCAGCCGTGAAACCCGGACGCCCGGCGCTCGAGAAACCGTGTTCGGAGGACGGTCGCCACCGTCTCGCCCGCTATCTCGATGCGCGCTCCCACCAACGGAGACGCGCGCCGCCGCGGCACGCTCGTCCGCCCGGCACGCCTTAGCGGCGGTGCTGATTTCGGCCGTTACCGGTAAAATCGGGCATCGCTCTCTTGTGCTTCTGAGCAGGGGTTAAGATTCGAGGGGGAGACCCACAAACTAAAGGGGTGGGAGGGCAGGGGAGGGTTAGATGCAGAGCAGATTGTAAAGTTGCACGGATTTGAGGGTGATCGTTTGATAAGAAAAGCCAAAGGACGACTGTTCGTTCCCAAACAAACCGCATTACTTTATTAAATTCACACCTGGCCAATAAAAATAACAGTAATAATATTATTATTGTATCCCAACAGAACCTTTTTGACCACATTTATTAGAATTAAATACACCAGTTTGTACATTGTGCCCTGAAACTAATGATGAGTACTAGACCGTTTCTAGAATAATTGGGTTTTAATGGCTTAAGATTATAGATTTGACACAGCTAATGGTATTTTTTTTTTATATGTACACACACAAAAATGGTAGCCAATACGATAAGCTGAGTTCCACCTACAAAACGTGACCACTGTCGCTGTTAAAGTAACCGGTCAATAAACAAATCCCATTTGTGTTGAGCACAGAGGACACATGACATGTGGGGGAAGTCAGTATATGTAACATCACAACCGCAGGCTACATAACACGCAGGGTTCAATCCCTTCAGCCAATTTAATTTAACGAAGTTGAAAAATGTATTGCTCGCTAATGTATTTAAATCCCAACAAAGCACACGCGGGAACCTGACGGGTGAATAATCTTACACTGGGAATCTCTACTTTAGGACACAAGAGCGAATGCGTTTGACCGACTGGCACTCCGCGCGCATTTGATTGACGTTTGTACTTTTGTGTCGCCGTCGCGTTTGTGTGGCGCGCGCCGCCAGCGCCACGCACGTCCGATGGGACATTTTAAATCCAGCGCGACAATCCAACCGACAGTGGCCCACTATCGTGCAGAATTACGCTCGCAGCCATCTGCCACCTCCGGCAGACTACATCTCCCGAGTAATCAAATCAATCAAAAAATAAAAACGTAAAACCAACACACGTGATTCAAACGGATCTCGGTCGAGGCGATGTGTTTTCACCGCTCGACAAACTTAAAGGGAAACTGTTTCATTCCGCGCTTAATTACAAACGTTTCGAACACGATGCCTCGATTGGGCATGTAGCTGCAGAGCTCCGGATTTGCAGATTGTTTTTCAAACACGCCGGACGATTCGATTCGAACAAAAACAAAAGCGCATTCTGCTCCATTACAATGTCAATATATGCACGCTGCACCAGAAACGTTTACGGAAATACAACAGCATTCCGTTTATAATCTCACGTTCCCAATTTCAAGGGCCAATAAGAAAAAGATGTCTTTCGGATCAAGTGAACTGTGCAGTCAAGAGGGTGGTACAGCGACAATCAGTCCATGACATTAAAAAGAAAAGAGACAGCGCTGCAAGCGCTCGCGGTTTCAATCCGAGTTCAAGCGCTGTCATGAATCTACGGTCGGCAGTCAGAGTGCTGATGGGAATGTGTGCTAGGGCACGAAGGGAGCTATGGGGAGATGCTCGGAAACGTTACCGTAGTACCAACAAACAAAAAAACAGGAGCTCGCAAACCGAGGCTCGGCTGGGAAGCGAAAGGAACCCAGGAGATGAGAGAGCACGGCAATAATTCTGACGGCACGCGTGCAAGCGACAAGGACAGGATAGACGGAACACCGTACAGAGTGAGGAAAGTCAGCGCGATGGTGACAGCAAGAAAAGCCGCGGCAGGCAGCGTTGGAAAGAGATGGCGACGGCGGCAGAGAGCTCAAGAGGAGAGACAGAGAATCGGGCAAAACAAATTACTAGCGCATCATCGCCGGGACGTTCAATGCCGATGTGTGGCGTCGGTCGGTCGGTTGGTGCGTGCGTTCGTTCGTTCGAGCGAGCTCGGCTCGACGGTCGTTCTACCTGTCCTTGACATCGCGCGCCACCCGCTTGGTGATGCGGCCACAGAGCAGCCCGAAGGCAAAGAGCACGCAGATGGTGGCGAGGATGACGATCAGGAAGTACGTGCGCGACGGCGAGTCGTACACGGTCTTGGCAAGCTCGCCCAGGCTCTCGGGAGGCACCATCTGGCCGCGGCGGGAGACAAGACAGTCACTCGCGCCGGGGCTGTCGCGGTCGCCGCCGCCGCCGCCGCCGATGGAATCCCCGCGGGGCTCCCTCCAGTGGACACCTACGGAGCTCCCCTACGGAAACGGTTTGGTCTGCTCCTTCCACCGCCGACCAGATGTTGTGGAAGATGTGGGAGCAGGCAGACTTTACCCCCTACTGACGATCGACTAACTGTGGTGTTATGGGTACTTTTTGCCAGTGTACAAATGTAATAAGTAGAACAGGTTTTTACCATTTCTGGCAATTATGCAGGTGTCAAGATCTCAAAACACCAAAATAGACACATTTCACAATGTGTCTAGTTTGCAATAGCCACACATACTTGTGGCAAAATATGCAAATACACATCAAAGCTTCCAGTTCGCATATTTTGCCACAAGTATGCGTGGCTTTTGCAAACTAGACGCATTGTGAAATGTGTCTATTTTGGTGTTTTATGATCTTAACACCTGCATAATTGCCAGAAATGGTAAAAACCTGTTCGACTTATTACATTTATTACTGTGGTGTATCCATAAGATCGGCGGTGGAGGTGACTGGAGAAACCCAACGGTTCAGCTACCGGGCCGGGAGGCTGATTCATTGACCTCTCGACCACAAGTCCAATGTGTAGACCATCACCTCATGGTAGCGGCCATGTCATCTATATATGAAATGGAGCAAGTGCTTCTAAGTATATGCATGCGTGTCTGCATGTCTGCATTCAGGGTACGGAGTTCGAATCCTTCATAAGGCCATTACAGCTTTATTGGACACTGATTGATCACTGTTCTGAAACCTTAACACGATTTTCGACATTGCATTCCAAGTCTTGCACAACTTTTCCGCTTTTATTCTGACGTCACCAGAATGCTATTCATTTCTCTATATTTTTTTTATTTTAGTTCTCTTTTCTAATAATTATTAGTTGTTGTTGTTACAGTCACGGCTCACCTTGGCCGCATATTCCCACATCTCCTTACGGTCGACCAAACGCTTCTTGCACTCAGGTTGCAGGCGAACTGTCTTGTCATCCAGCGATTCGAGTAAACACGACATCTCTGCACACACGCGCGCACGCACCGACAACATAAAGACAAAGATCCCCCATGTAGCCGTAACAGGCTGTAGGGTCAAGTGCTGTTAGTGAGCACCTATGAAGGTCGACACGGCACACGAGGGGGGGTGGGTGACCAACACCACGCCCGGCCGCCTTTGTCTCCCCAGCGGAAACATTTTCACATTGCACTAGGTACTCATTTGAGGCTGGGTCGACCCAGGAGAGGCCCAGGACCAGTTAAAAAAAATCGTCACTGGTGTTGGCCGTGAGCGGGATTCGAACTCGGGTCGCCGGGTTTGTAGCCCGGCGCGCTAACCGCTGGGCCACCGCCCCCCAAACAACCACACACGCAGGCACCTACCCACCCACCCACACGCGCGCGCGTGCGCGCGTAACCCCTTGGCGTAAGGCACGGGCGCAGAGCAAGACTGAAACTGAACGCGACGGCAGTCGGGGCTGCATGCCCGTGGGGCATTGCTGGGGGCAAGGTCGGGTACAGGATCGGAGGGGGGGGGGTAGTGGTGCGTGCGATGCAAGTCACCCTGGGTGAGGACGTCCGCGAAACGATAATTAATAATTAATCATAGCTCACGTTTTCCCTCGCCGGGCGCCACGCCTCCGCAGTAGTGCTTGAGGTCGAGCGAGCAGGCCGTGTGCAGCACGGGGTCGACGAACACGTCGGCTTTGCTCTCCTGCAGGATGTTGAACACCTCCTGTGCGCGCGCGCGCGCGCGCGGCAACACGGCGCAAAGTGCCGCAGCGGCCGGTCACGCGGACCCACGCGGCGGGCACGCTGGACGCCACTCAAACCATGCCCGCCCACCGATTCGTGGGCTTCCCATGTTGGCCATGACATAATGGAGCAAGCGCATGCATGTACGCACGTATGTCCGTGCTACCGGGTTGGACTCCATTCAAAAGCTAAACACAAACTTTATCGCCACGACACCAAGTTTTTCATATCGTATTAGGGATTCACTTCCTGCTTACTGATTACGCCGAAGAATAAACACTTCAAATTAAAAAATCCAACCGTTTGCACAACCATCGACCCTGTTAAATACTCTTCATCTTTAAACCGACAAGTGAAGAACGTGTTACGCGCTTGGAACAAGATCGCCTGTACAATGCTAGTAATAATAATAGTTATTTTGTACATTTGGTATTGGCAACCAGTAAGGGGGGGGGGCGCTGTTAGCACGTGTAATCGCAACTTGAGTAGTTTTCAGAAATTGCCAACTCTGGAACGTAGTAGCGTTGGCACATAATCACCAACTCGTTACAAACGACAACATCAGGGCGTTGTTAACAATCACCGCGAACCAGGTGGGGAGGGGGGTGGGTGGGTGGGTGTAACGCGTCACGGAAAAAAACACGCCGCAGTAAAAACCAAGCAAGGACCGAGCGCACG
>JAZEWT010000022.1:11995149-12006037 GCA_036362905.1 Mordacia mordax
CCCAGGGGTCGTTCGGTGCCTGCCTCGGGCACGTTTCTGCATGCGGGATTTCCTCCGGGTTCTCCGCTTCCGTCACATCGCAGATTCAAATCGGCTGACATCACACCGTAAAGGGGAAGCCAGTGTGTCTGGCCGGTTGGCGACGGGTGACCGTCTGGCCGGACTCCCCCCTGCTTTCCGCGGCTACCTAGGGCCTCCAAGTCACTCTCCTTGAACCAATAGCATCGACGTTCAATAGACACCGGCGCGTTATGATTTGTAATATTATTCAATAGCTACCGCGGTGGAAACGCAGAGGTGCGGCAGCGTCCAGTCGACCGACACACAGATGCAAGAGAAAGGCGAGAGGAGAGGGAACGGTGGAAGATAATGGAGGATGGGAAGGGCAACAATTAAATATGATGGGCAAAATCCGAAGAGCTGTTCTCAAGCTGCTTTCTCGAGATGGCCGTGTCGAGCGTTCCACCTGCCTCTCGGGAGGAACGCGCGACACGGGCATCCAGCTCAAGGGCAATTCTCATCCGTCGCGCGGATCAGCGCACACGAGACGGATGTAAAGGGTGAGCCGCGGGGCGAGCCGAATCGGAGACCAATGCCTCCCGTAAGCGGTCAGCGAACCCCGAGACAAGAACCCCGCGATGGAGACGTTTGCGAGTGAATGTGAAAGTGTGAGCGATCCAGCTGGTGCTCCAGGGCGGTGGCGGTGGCGGTGGTGGTGGCGGTGGTGGTGGCGGCAGGGGAACATGAGTCTTTCATTGCCCTGGCTGCAGGAGTCTAAAGGCACTAAAGGCAATTACCCACCGAGTGCCACGTGAAGCAGAACTCAATAGCACGAATACCCAATTGGCACATATGGAGAGAAGGGAGCGCCGATGTCACTTATAAGTAATTGAGAAATTGTGCGATGTTCAGCTACGGCTGCAAACCTTAGGACAGAGCCCGCACGGCATGAAGGGATGCCAGAGCAGCTTGAGACCAGCAGTCGGGACAATCGAGGCTGCCTTAGGGACGCACAATTTGTTAATAATGAGGCAAATGTTTTATACATGTGTGCATTATATCAGCACCGAGGGCACCAGTTTTGAGTTCTTTATCGGAGCAATTTTTATCTGCGCAACACCGAGGCTTTCATGCACAACTGCCAGCGATACTAACCACTTAATGACTACTAGTATGGAACATCAGTCAGCAATATTCTCAAATGGGCAATTCCAGAATTGGGTCCAGGCAGTCATGTCAGCAGAAGACGTCATTAATACGCAAGATCAGAAGAACGTGTTACACGCTTGGAACACGATCGTCCATAGGGCAAGGTACTCTGCTAGTGGCCTTACTGCGTGGCGTCATAACTTTGAGGGGATGATGGCCAACGCTTCCAAATCGGAGGCCAGAGGGTATTTCCAAAGTTGTGCTCTGCCTAAAATTGTCATTAAGATTCATTAAGCTTGAACAGACGTCAAGTTTAGCAGAGGGGGTTAGAAACTCAACTGCAAATAATCCTGGCCGTGCATTCAGTTCCCTGCAAGCCAAGGAGCAGAGTGCGTCTTTAATTCGGAGCCGTCTAATAAAATGAGGTTTAAGTCCTTGACATTTCTCTTTAAGGGTCTCAAAGGGAGCCAGGACCCCTCCCCGGACATGACACCCTCACCTTTCTCAATCCCTCGAGGGGAACGGCCACAATCAATTAACGGCTAATTAATTATTTATTTGTTCCGTTTGCAAGAGCGCTTTTTACCCGAAGGTCACACAGCGCTGGCAGAAGGGGTGGCAAGGGTGGCAAGGGTGGCAAGGGTGGCTCGGGGCCACCCTTCCCCCCCCCTTCTGAATGAGGGTTTTTCCCCAGAGATGGAGCGAGCGAGCGTTGTACGGCACGGTACTCAGCCATTAGCAACCTCTGGCGAATTGTAAAAAAAAAAATGAATTGGACCGCACATTGATAAACAAAGGATTTCCTTGGGAGGGTTGGGAGATCTTTAGAAAAACATCGAGGAGGCTCTCAAGGGTCCAGGGAGACAGCTCGAAGTTATATCATCCTCTCCAGGTGAATTATCTCAAGTCTGCGCAGCGGGTAAGGATCGATATAGGGATCAATCTAGCGTAGGCCGGGCAAGTGATACTGTACGCTTTGAATCTTAATGCAACACAAGATGCACCCTTAACCATTCACTTTGCTGAAACGTAAAAACAATGTGGGCAATTCATAAAACTCACCAAGTCAGAGTTTCTGAATTCGACTGACGAAGCGATAGCCCCTTAGATATATGTCCACACTGCACGGTGCGGCGACTAAACACATCGGATCGATCTCACGTGAGCCCACGCCGCTACATCGAGATCGACGGCTCAAGGCTGTGGGATTGACGAGTCGATCGCGACCGACCGGCTGGAGACCCCCCCCGGGCCGCATCGAGTCCAGCGCGAAGAGACTGGCGCGGCGGTGCGCGGTTCCTTCCCCGATGGATGAACGGTCGTCCGCCCGTCCGTCCATTTTTCGACACCGCTTGTCCTCGCGTGGGTCGCGGTGGCGGCCGTGCAAGGAGACCGGGACCAGACATCGCTTTCCTCAGCCACAGACCCCAGCTCTTCCTGGGGGATTCCGAGGCGTTCCGAGGCCAGCCGAAGGATGGAACCCCCTCCTGCGTGTCCTGGGTCGGCCCCGAGGCCTCCGCCCAGTGCGCCATCGTGTGAGGAGGATTTTAAACAGTCGTGGAGTCACAAAGAGCTGTGCTAATTATTGGGATTAAGTCACACGTTTGCATCAACTATTTACCACACACACAAAAAAAATGCTGAAAAGTTGTAAACTCTGCCTCATTTTGCAAACAATGATGAGATTTGTATGCTAATCTGTTGCTTTGAAAGCAGCGAGTTTTCTGCTATTTGAGATCTTTTCAAAGCACGACTGCCAATGCAGTTAAGTGCACCTGAACAAGCCAAAATCATGGAGCTAATAGTGCTTTATATAATGAGAGCTGCTTTCAATGGGCATGGTGTTCCGAAGTGGTGGTTAGAGCTGACTGAGTAGTATAAGACAGCGCTTTTTTAAAACGGCGCTTTAAATTGTGGCATTGTTGCTATCTGACCTAATCAAAATGGACGGATGCCCAATGAACTAACTAACATGGCCACCCACCGCACCGGGAGTGAATATCTGCCATTGCAACGATCTGACGCCCACTTAATGCTCCGGGAGGTAGCTCTTCCTCTGAGCTTCAGTGCATTTTAGGTTAAGCTCTGGGATAACGGGACGCTCGATAGAGAAGTGCTCTGCCCATTGAATGTATCCCAGAAAAGCCTCCCCGGAATCGTGACTTATTCAGTCGGGTGTCCCTCTCTCTATAATCACTTGTCATGCTGGTGGAAACCAGAGCACCGCGAGGATATACGGTGCCGTTCTCACCACAGCTCTGTGCAGCACTGTGTGACCCTCGGGTGAAAAGTGCTCTAGAAATGCAATTATTATTATTAGGTCCTGTGAAACGAACCTACCTGATGTAATGCTAGCTCCCGCTCGTCATATATTCCTCCTGCAGGCGAGTACTTTATATATAGAAAAAAAACCGTACCGATTGCTGCCGAGCATGGTTAAGCTAGGCCGGGTTGCACTCGCAATACTACCGTTTGTGAATTCAAATCCCCATCACCAGTCACCTGACCGTATCATCCTCCAGGGCAGATAAATGGTGCGCCATTACGGAGGATTTCTCCAGAGGTTTTGCAGTGGAGATTTACACCTGCATAGGGATGACGAGTTTCCAACACTGGTCCTCATCTCATCTCGTTGTCAGAAACCGCTTAATCCTGTACAGGGTCGCGGTGAGCCAGAGCCTGCCCCGGTAGACACAGGATATACCCACGATGGGACGCCAGTCCATCACCGGGCACTGAGGGCAATTTAGTCTCATCTCTCATCTCATTGTCTGAAACCGCTTAGTCCTATACAGGGTCACGGTGAAGCCGGAGCCTATCCCGGCAGACACAGGGCGCAAGGCAAGGCTATACCGACGATGAGACGCCAGTCCATCGCCGGGCACTGCGGGGCAATTTAGCCTGCGAGCCAATCAACCTATGTAGCAGCATGCTTTTTGGACTGTGGGAGGAAACCGGAGTGCCCGGCGAAAACCCACGCGGACACGGGGGAGAGAAGCTCGCAAACTCCACACAGAAAGGCACCCGAGCCGAGAGATTCGAACCCGGGACCTTCTTGCTCCAACACTGGTTCATGACCAGCAATATTGACCAGCACTGAACCAACCCCCAACTGATCCAACCGAATAGCCTTGAAGCACTGACTTACAAACGTGGCTATTAATATTTCACCACGTCAATAGTTGTGCTCGTAGCCAATAATGACGCAATGGTTATTTTTCCCCATGGTGGCTGAGTGGGTAGCGCTGTCGCCTTACAGCAAGAGGTGGCCCGGGATCGATTCCCGGCTCGGGTGCCTTTCCGTGTGGAGTTTGCGTGTCATCGCCCTCCCAGTGCGCCGCGTGGCATTTCGCCGGGTACTCCGGTTTCCTCCCACCGTCAAAAACACACGCCGCTCAGGTTAATTGGCCTGCTCGGTAAATTGCCCCAAAAAAAAGTGTGCCCTGCAATGAACTGGCAACCTATTCTAGGTATTTCCCTACCTTGCGCCCTCTGTCGGACAGGATCGGCTCTGCCACCCCCCCTCTCTACCCCGCGACCCTGTACAGGATTAAGCGGGTATTGATAATGGATTAATTAATTCTTTCCAATTCCAATGGTGATCGTGCGCACTGCACAGCAAACGTTTGGACAGTTTTACTGGGCTCACTGTGTTTTCTTATATATATATATATTTGTTTTACCGCCATAACTGTAATGATTTATTAATTTTACCCAGGTATCCCTTATAATAAACAGTGGATATGACCTGGCTCTCACCTGGACCGAATACATAAGTCTACCACATCTCATCTCGTTGTCAGAAACAGCTTAGTCATGTACAGGGTCACGGTGAGCCAGAGCCTATCCCGGCAGACACAGAACGCAAGGCAGGGATTTACCCACGATGGGACGCCAGTCCATCACCGGGCACTGCGAGGCAATTTAGTCTGCAAGCCAATTAACCTATGCAGCAGCATGTTTTTTGGACTGTGGGAGGAAACCGGAGTGCCTGGCGAAAACCCACGCGAACACGGGGAGAGAACTCGCAAACTCCACACAGAAAGGCACCAGAGCCGAGACTCGAACCCGGGACCTTCTTGCTGTTAGGCGACAGCGCTGCCCAATGGGCCACCGTCAAACAAATGTTCACGAGAAAATCCTGAAGATTAAGAATTTGGGAAAGACACAGCAGCACGACACGGTGAAAACTAATTAACGTGGCAGGTTACACACAGCGCCACACAAACACAAAGTCCGGGTGGCTAATGCAACCATTTGTCAGATTAGCGAATGATTGACTTACGCTCCCTCTATTGGTATCCGCAAGGCACAACGGCCTCCCAATAAACCCACCACAACAAAATGCATGTCTCATCGATGAAACAGGGCCAGATTTGCACGAAAAATCTTTCAAGCCCGAGGCAAGAATGACCGCTTGCTGTAACTTCTGTAGCGTTGAAAAATAAAACCTGCAAAGGAGGAACATGAGATTGATTGCATCGAAATTGCGAGGGTGCCTGGAGTATAGCTGGTTACCGATATGTAACATTGAAGGCGGAATTTAAATTGTTTTGATTGACCAAGGCAGTGACGAGGGAAAGATAGGCGTGGAGATTGTGACTTGGTTTGCAGAGATTCACTTCTTCTGCCTCCATTCAATCGTGTACATACGACTTCAAACGTGAAAAGTATCACAATAATGATACTAGGGTAAGTTCTCTGCACACGAACGCTCCATTGGACATCGAAAACTCTTAGCCGAGGGTGTCCTGCTTAGGATGTTTTGCCTGCTTTGCATTTGAGGAAATGGGATTACTTCCTGCAACACGGAAATAATTAACGTCTTAAAGCTCCATCACCCAAAGGTCACCAAGTGCCGTGAGCATAACATTCAACAATCATTCAAGAATTTGGCACAGACACCAACAACACGGTCGCCGTGCCGCTTTGTACGGGCACTTTATTCTGCGTTGATCCACCAACACCCACTTCTCAAGGCACAACATTAGAGGCACGGGCCATCACACATGCGCTTGTAGGAAAACACCAAAAACAAATCAATTTGAGGGGCTGGCACGGTGGCCCAGTGGGTAGCGCTGTCGCCTCCTCACAGCAAGAAGGTCCCGGGTTCGAATCTCGGCTCGGGTGCCTTTCTGTGTGGAGTTTGCATGCTCTCCCCGTGTCCGCGTGGGTTTTCGCCGGGCGCTCCGGTTTCCTCCCACAGTCCAAAAAAACATGCTGCCGCATAGGTTAATTGGCTCGCAGACTAAAATTACCCGCAGTGCCCGGCCATAGACTGGCGTCCCATCGTGGGTATATACCTGCCTTGTGCCCTATGTGTTTGCCGGGATAGGCTCCGGCTCACCGCGACCCTGTACAGGCCCAAGCGGTTTCTGACGTTGAGATGAGATGAGATGGCACTGATGTACGCGACGTTCTCTCTGCACATGCTGCCAGCTTCTTCAAAAAGAATGACAATACAATCTATAAACGCGCCACGTAAATTCCACGCCCCGGTCATGGACAAGATACCGGATGCCAAGGCATTGGGAACCCGCAAGTGGGGGGAAGTGGGCAGTTAGTCAGGAGGGTAGCCGGCGCCAGTCCAACCGGACATTGCTTCCTCAGAGAGAGGCGCCTGGCGTGGGAGTCAAACCAAGCCGGAGAGCGACCGTCTTTCCGCGAGGTGCCGGGTGTTGCCGCTGCGCCAATCTGCCGCCCCGACGAAATCATTCGCGGCTCCAAACGCACGACGCAAAGCCGCACGAATAAAATGCAAAGAAGCGCCGCACGGCCTTCAACAGCGCCTATTCGAGTGGCACCAATAATGAAGGCCAGTACGGCGCGCACACACAGGCGGCCTCTGTCTCACCGGTGTTGAAGTGTTGGTCAACGCAACAGGTGCTACTCCACACTGGTCGGGGCCGCAAATGTCTCTCATCTCATCTCACGGTCAGAAACCGCTTAGTCCTGTACAGGGTCGCGGTGAGCCGGAGCCTATCCCGGCAAACATATACCCACGATGGGACGCCAGTCCATCACCGGGCACTGCGGGCAATTTAGTCTGCAAGCCAATTGACCGATGCAGCGGCATGTTTTTTGGACCGGGGGAGGAAACCGGAGTGCCTGACGAAAACCCACGCGGACATGGGGAGAGAGCATGCAAACTCCACACAGAAGGAAGCACCCGATCCGAGATTCGAACCCGGGGCCTTCTTGCTGTGAGGAGGCGACAGCGCTGCCCACTGGGTCACCGTGCCGCCCGTCGGCAAATGTTCTCCAGCGTTATCGATCGGTGCCCGCGGCGGGCGGCACTGCCGGGCACTACGCGGCGCAACCGCGAGGGTCCCGCGCGGCGATTCCACGGAAACTTCGGCGGCCGAAGTTTTCGCGCAAAAAAAACAAAAAACGTTCGGAGCAAGCGCGATGTCAAAAGCGGCGCAGCTACAGGAGCGCTGCCACTGTGCAGCTCTTAAGATTCCTCTCGGTCATCTGGGACGTCACATCAACTTGACATTTTAATCCCAATTTCGTGCTCGTGACCTCTTAACAAGTCCTTTAAATCCGACGATTTAGGAAGCTTACCGTTACTGCATTTGATGGACAATAATCCAGATTTTTAACAAAAATGTCCCCCGCATCTGAATAGTTTTATTCTGAATTGCACATCAGTTCTTGAGCCCATTGGAATGTTTAACCACGCAATACTGTTTTTTTGTTAAATCACATACCGAAAGCCCGGTGATGGACTGGCGTCCCATCGTGGGTATATCCCTGCCTTGTGCCCTGTGTCTACCGGGAGAGGCTCCGGCTCACCGCGACCCTGTACAGGACTTAACGGTTTCTCACAATGAGACGAGATACTGAAAGATTTTTATTTAATATAGAGTACAGGTAGTGTGGCGCAGCAGTAACATCTGCTCCTCACAGAAAGAGAGCCCTGCCTCTGAGGTGGTTCGATTCACCTCTCAATATACGTTTCTGTGTGGACATTTGTGTGTTCTCTCACCCTGTTCTGTGTGCATTTCCTCCGGGTTCTTCGGTTTCCTACCGCACCTCAAAAAAAAAACTCTCACTAATGAATTGGCTAAAAAAAAAATTACCCAACAATATATCGGAAATCTGTGCCTGGGAAAATGTTGGCACCAGCTCACCTCATGGCTGCATTTCTCCGTCTGCCCCCTCTTTGTGGTTTCCTCGAGACGCCTCCGTACCCGTGTCTGGCAATGAGTGTAAAGTTCTTAAAAACACCAAATAGACACTTTCCGTAAAGTGTCAGGTTTGCAAAAAACCACACGCGTTGGTGGCAAAAGACTGCAAACAACATGCTTTGATAATATATGCATTGTCCTTGAAACTAATTGGCCTGCATCAGAGACAGCTTCCTTTAAGCCTTGTCTCAATGCTCGTCAACATATATATTATCAAAGCATGTTGTTTGCGGTTAATACCACCAGCGGGTGTGGTTTTTGCAAACGTGACACTTTACGAGAAGTGTACATTTGGTGTTTAAGAACTAAAAACACTGTTATTGCCAGAAAAAAATGGGTCGAAGCCTCTCCTATTTGACAACTCTACACTGGCAAAAAAAAAGTACCGTAGCACCTGTCGATTGTTCTTTCAAAACGAACAGAGTTTTAGTTTTAGATACCCACTTTTGCACACGTACCACCACCCCTCTTAAGCACTCTTCCTCCTTTATGGTGTCAAAATAAAGTCACACACTTGGGAGCACGGATGGCCTTACGGTGCAGCCTATTTTCAGTCCAGACAACAATCACTGTTGTCTCTTTAAAAAGCAGGGTGCGCTCTTCACAATCCTGGCGAAACAATAGGGGCTCAATGAACCAGTGTTGTGGGTAACGCTACAACATCACTACACGCCAGATAAGCCACTTATTGGCTCTTTGATCCCAAAAGAGAAGCCGACTAAAGTATATGTTCCTGGAACCCACGAATTGAAGAGCTCGAGCACGAGCTAATGATCCATTAATATTTGCGTTGTCCTGAGTTGATTGCCTGTTTAAACACCTGCCTAGCAATGAGACTCCACACCAAAGAAAGCCCTCTCTGGTGTGGGCTGATCAGTTTCAAGGACAATGCATGCATTGTAAAAGCATTTTGTTTGCATTTTTCGCTGCAAGAATGTGTGTTTTTGTACTCTTGACACTTTGTGAAAGGCGTCTATTGAGAGTCTTTAAACCCTTAACAGTTGCATTACTGCCAGAAATTGTAAAAAGTCTCATCTCATTATCTGAAACCGCTTCATCCTATATAGGGTCACGGTGAGCCGGAGCCTATCCCGGAAACACAGGGCGTAAGGCAGGAATACACCCGACGACGGGACGCCGGTCCATCACCGGGCATTGCGGGACAATTTTAGTCTGCGAGCCAATCAACCTATCCAGGAGCATGCTTTTTGACTGTGGGAGGAAACCGGAGTACCCGGCGAAAACCCACGCGGACACGGGGAGAGCATGCAAACTCCACACAGAAAGGCACCCGAGCCGAGAGATTCGAACCCGGGACCTTCTTGCTGTGAGGCGTCAGCGCTAACCACTGGGCCACCGCGCCGCCCTTGTAAAAAGTTCTCTTTGAAATATTTTTATGTTGGCGAAAGGTACGGGTTGATTATTTATTTAGGATATATTTTCCTAACTCAGGGACTGGATCTGTAAATCCGGCATGACTGCAGCATTTCAGATGAGCCGAGAAATGTTTTGGTTTTGGACTGATGTGAAATTGAGACGTCACAGAAAGTGCTGCTGCATCCACACGGTTTTAAAGTGTTGTCACGTGTTATCACTTTAAGTTAAATGACTTTAACATCCAAATGTTTACGATTTAATTGTTTCACTGAGATGATGTAAAAAAATTACATTCATGAGAGGTGGTATTTGCAAGTATGGAGGCACTAATCAAATGTAATATATATGAATACAAATAAAATGTGTAATTGGGCCTACAATTCCAAAAGAATATTTCCAACGATTTAACTTTGAAACTAATCACGTCTACATGGTTTTGCCAAAAAGACAGTCCAGTTTGTAAATTGAACACTGTAAACAGGGGCATCTCTTTCAGAAAACCCTGCATAGATTTTTTTTTTACATTAAAATTTAAAGCACCGTGCAAACATTCTGAAGGTGGTGGGATAGTTCGTTAAGTTTGTGCCTCGATTTTGAATTTAATATAATGTACCCACGGGTACGCTTGGTTATACAAGTGCATCGTTCTATGGAACGCAACATTGATTCATCTTTATTTCTGACTATATGAAGAATTGGGGAACAGCTGCCAACTTAGTACTCAAAATACAACTCTCCACACAGCATGCACTGTGGGACTTGACACACAAATTCCTAAAGAGCCGTTTGCCAACAGTGCGCAGCCATTTGATACCGATTAATAGCCCCATTGCCTAAGTATGCGACGATATTTTCAAAGCCGCAATCTCCACTGTGGAGAAGATCTTGACTAAATAAAAGCCAAGCGTAGACAAACATTTCAGCTTGAGGAATGCAATGAGCAATGAAGTTATTTTTTCACAATATGCCCAGTATAAGCTGGCGTCGTGAGGCTAGCGAAATGGGGAGGAAAAAAGGTGGCATGCAAATAATAGAGTATTACATTCATATAGCGCTTTTCACCCAGAGGTCTGTGAGATTGACAGGCGGATCGGTGCAGCGTCCGCAGTTATGCGGTCGGTGTACCGGACCGTCGTGGTGAAGAAGGAGCTGAGTCGAAAGGCGAAGCT
>JAZEWT010000022.1:12051748-12069012 GCA_036362905.1 Mordacia mordax
TTTGTTGTTCTATTTATTTATACAAGGGGTGGGGGGGGGACCTATTGCCTGCCGATGTCATTCTTCTGGCCCTGGCGAGGGCCACTTTTTCAAAACGTCCCGCAACCATTTTTATCTGTAAACTGAAAGTATGTTAGCTGAACAAATCATGTACTATAGAAAACATGTTTTGACTTGAAAACGCTGCGGTTTTAATTTTAGCGCAATCATTCACTTCTGTCACTGTCAGGTCGGTTTGCATTGTGGCCCCCCAAAGGTGTTTAAAAGTCATTTTTGGCTCGTGTTAAGGAAAGCATTCCCCAATTCTGCCCTATGAAATTACTGGTCCATACAATAGAAATGAGAGATTTCCAGTAGTAGTGTGTGGACGCTAATGTGATGTGTCTTTGCAGGCAACTATGAAAAGTCTCCAATTATTTTGAAAGTGCACAAAACACTGTTTGGCGTGGACCTGTGGTTTGACGACGAGGAAACGTGCCGCACATTTTTGAAGCGCTACTTCAACGGGGAGGTGGATTCGCTGCTGAAGCTGGGCCTCGAGAGATTGAATAACTTGCCAGATGAAGGAGGTGAAATCATTACCTCCCTCCTGGTGAGAGGTCACGTCTTCAAAATCCCCAACAATGATTTGAATGTCTGGCTCAGAGTGATCCGCACAAACGAGGTGAGCCACAGCTACTATCATGGTGGTGCGCAATTGGTGGCCAGTTCCACGGATCCAGATGGTTTTGATTTAGTGGCTTTGGGGAGGGGTGGAAGGGGAAGCGTTTGCTGTGCGTCTTGGGCCTGATGAGGCCAAAGAAAAGTACAAGTGTTAAGGTAGTTATGTTTTTAAAAATTATAATCCCAGTCTCAGCGGTCGAAATGAGTTTCCTCCGCAGGGTGGCTGGGCGCTCCCTTAGAGATAGGGTGAGAAGCTCGGTCACTCGGCGGGAGCTCGGAGTAGAGCCGCTGCTCCTTCACATCGAGAGGAGTCAGCTGAGGTGGCTTGGGCATCTGATTCGGATGCCCCCTGGACGCCTCCCTAGGGAGGTGTTCCAGGCATGTCCCACCGGGAGGAGGCCCCGGGGAAGACCCAGGACACGCTGGAGAGACTATGTCTCTCAGCTGGTCTGGGAATGCCTCGGGGTCCCCCCGGAAGAGCTGGAGGAAGTGTCTGGGGTGAAGGAAGTCTGGGCTTCGCTGCTTAGACTGCTGCCTCCGTGACCCGGTCCCGGATAAGCGGTAGAAAATGGATGGATGGATAATCCCAGTCTCATTCTCGTTGATGACAACCTGAAAGTTGTTGATTTTATTTGGAAATTTTCTTAAGTCATCTCATCTCATTGTCAGAAACCGCTTAATCCTGGACCCACGATGGGACGCCAGTCCTTCACTGGGCACTGCGGGGCAATTTAGTCTGCAAGTCAATTAACGTATGCAGCAGCATGTTTTTTTGGGCTGTGGGAGGAAACCGGAGTTCCCGGCGAAAACCCACGCGGGCACGGGGGAGAACATGCAAACTCTACACAGAAAGGCACCCGAGCCGAGCTTCGAACCCGGAACTTTCTTGCTGTGAGGCGACAGCGCTACCCACTGGGCCACCGCGCCGACCGAAATGTGATTCTGTTACTTAAAATTATCGTGAATGTAGCGGCCTGTAGTGGCTGCAAGCGATCATCCAAACCACTCACCCAACAAGTATGAATTTTGAAAACCAATGCTTGTCAGTGTGATTTGATGTAATACATTTGTTGTGAAATAAAGAAAACTATAAACTAGCAAATCATTAGATCCTTACATCGCAGAATAATACCATTTCAGAGCATTTAACATTTACTTATTTTCTCCAGGAAGGCTCTTTCACGAGGTTTCTACATTGTGTTGTATGGGCATCAACTAATGACTTTTAGCAATGGGAGCAAGCCAGAGAATCCAGAGGATGCTCATGGAGATTAGGAGATAACATATGAATTGCATGCAGAGGAATTTAACCCAGGCCATCCTGTCACCTATTGGACTGGCATTGCTATGATTTTCGGATTGAAACAAGCTTTCAGCTACCATTGATTTCATATAGGGTTTTCAGATTATTCTGAGCATTATTTCGCTGACGCCATTATCCAGGGCGAATTACATCATCACACGCATACATTTTAAATGATACAACATGAATATCTGCTGGTTGCCCAACATTGCAAAGTGTCAAAGTTTTGTTAGACCTGTAAGAAATGGTTGTACAGATGTGTCTTGAGTAGTTTCTGAAATGACGTGACTCCGTGGTCCATATATCTATTGGGATTGTCTGTCTACCTTCACGGGACCAGGGTACAAATCAGCGAGCCTTGGAACCCAGAGAGCAGAAGTACTGTGCGACCATTCGACCAGACGTTGCCAAGCGGAGAGCGGTTGTCGGGGGGAGGTGGCGGAGCAGAGATAATCTGGAGCAGATAGGTGAAGACGGCAATGGATAAGAGTCAAGATTCTGAAGTTGATGCGTGTAGGCACTGGCAGCCGGTGTAAAGATCAGAGCAGAGGTGTGGTGTCAAATGGGAAAAACTATGGAGATAAAAAAACCATCCCCTTCTGATGTCCACACCCAATAGTTCTGTATCTATGCATTCTTGACTTCAATAACTGGCCTCCAGGATTGGCTGAGCTTTATATTCATTTCTTGTTTCGGTTCATGATCCTAAAAGGATCGCCTCGGTATGTGAGAGGTTTCTTTCATGAGGTGTAAATTAGGGGACTACCCACAGATAAAGCAGGGAGGGGGTTATCGCAGTTCCGGGGGTGGGAATAAGATAAGGAAATTAATGTTAATGTGATTCAGATGTAGACTTACACAATAAAAGATGACTCGACACATGTATAGTACCCACATGTATGAAGGAGCAACAGGCACTACACACACATACTGCACCTAAGGATGCCTCTAACGTGCGAGGCGAAACGTCGCGAGGAGAGGAGAGGCTGTCCCGAGATAGCAGCTTTTCGAAGCAATCATCAAAACACCTGATATTAACATTAGCTTTCACTTAACTCAGCACATATCCACCTCACTTATTTTTTGGTGCTCTGCTTTAAGGGTGAGTCCTCGTCTGTCTGTCAGCTGGCTTTGTTGGAACACTGAGGTCAAGATGATGGTAAAATGTAAAATATAAACTGGCTTATGCTGTTTTCCTCCACAGCCCACAGGCATGCAGGACGATGAGGTGATGAAACTGGAAGAAAGCTTGAAGATATTGAGCCTAAACGATGAGAATGAGAGTGCAGATTCCCGTGAAAATCCTGACGTGAAGTGTGGGTCGTGTAGTAAAATGGGGGCCTGTGGTTCAGCGAAGCATGGCTCTGAATCTGACGTGGTGACGTCATCTCAAGCGGATTGTATTGGACAGACCTCTTCACTTTCTAATGCCAATCCGAGCACTTCACCTTTGTCTCCAGATGACCTTCCAGAGAACAAGTTTTGTTACCAAGGTATTATATACGGTAGGTGAAATGTTTGTAAAAACGTGAGCTTTCATCTTCTAAAACTAAGAATGAGAATTGTTCTTGAGAGCTGCTCTTGGAGGCTATTTCGTGCCTCCAGTGTAGCAGACATCAAAGGCCTGATGGTGTCTCAACTGTAGGAGGCGAAACGTCGCGAAGGATAGAGGAGGAACGATCAACGCGGCTATCTCGAATGTGCAGCTTTTAAAGAATCTGGGATATTGAGCTTTGAAATCCCCACAATACTTAACTAACAATTGCTGCCAAAAAAAGGGAGACTGCATCAAATCGACTGCCGTCAGATGTTCCTGATATACTAAGATTTCGAACTTAAATAGAATTGTGAATTAATTGATGCACTTTTTGTGAGGACAAAGAACTGCTGTCACATGCAATTAACATAGTCCCATCCATAGTTCTGCTTGGTGCCGAGCCAAATGTAGATTTTTTTTGGAGGCATCATCAGGATAGCCCAGCCAGCTGTCCTGAAACAGCAGTTCTTCAGGGCATGTCTAACCAGGATTGTTGGTGGTAACATCTCTTTTCTGTGCAGGTCCCAACATGATGGCAACAATGCACGATTTTCAGATTTTTAAATATTAAGCCTAAACAGTATTCTACAACCGTTTTGTCATTCCACTGCCAGATGAAGGCCTTTCCTTACTGTTGGTTGTGTGGATTGTTTAGTAAAACGTCGTGACATTGTGAATCGATGAGGATGGTTTCAGATGTCAATTGCCACTGATATTATCCTTGACTGTCAATCTCTTTGGGAGGCTGGTTAATAATGTTTGCATGTACTGACCCTCATCCGTGTGCATATAAATGCCTTATGAATCCCAATGCCATTGTGTAATGGTTACAATACTGGACTTGCAAACGAGAACTCCCTGGTTCAATGCGTTTCATATATCCCCATACCTCTGTCCACCAAACATTATAAATTGGTTCACCACTGACAATGGGTTGATCATTTATGGTAGGTTAAAGTGTGGGTAATCCTACCTTTTTAATTCTAGCCGGCATGTACAAATATGCCAAAATGCCCAGTAGAGGGACTCTACAGCTTGCTCTTGAGGGCCTCTGCAGATGTTTCCTCTGGTGCAGGTCCTTCAAAAAGCATTGCAATCAGCAAGAAATAACACGTGCCACTGTACTGAAGTTGTTTAATTACCATGCAGACTGGATTGTTTTGTGTGATCATGTGTTGAACAGGCAACCGGGTAATCTCTTTGGACGATCACCAGAAATTCGCAAAAAAAGTGGGCATGGAATGGAAGGCTGTGGGACGGCAACTGATGAAAACATGCAGAGGCCTGGAGGACCCGGTGATCGAAAACATTGCTTCTGAACACAACGCTAACTACGAGAAAGCCTTCCAAATGCTGACAAAGTTCATGCAGAGTGAGGGAAAGAATGCCACTTTGAGTCGCCTCGTTGAGGCTCTCAAGGAGGAGAACCTGTGCAATGTCATTGAGATTTTGCTTGGTGTCCAGAATTAAAGGGTTGAGTGCGAGTACTGTCGATGGTGCCATGGACAAGAATGTTCATGTTACCCCCTGGCGATTTGGCCACACTCATTTAATCATTTTCTATACCCAACCCTGTTCTTTTAACTTCCTCCTCAAAGTCCCATTTAAAAAAAAAATGATTTTCTTTCATCTTTTAATCGTAATGATATTACCGGGGACTTGTTTATCGTAAAATCTTTGTTATGGTAGTTGTGGCCTGGTCACACGCCGCATGAGAGAGCCTGCAGCTCTCTTGCAACAATGGCAGAGGGCGCTTCTCAGGCAGGGAAAAATGGATGTAGCGTCTGTCGACCAGCATCGCCACGATTCGTTTGTCAGCCATCCCTGAACTCAACCTCCACCGTCAATACACGGCTCGACCTCCATCAAAATAACGTTCTCAGATTACTGACACCTGCTTCCTGACATTCTCCAATGCATGTTTACTAAGACTGATGTCCACGTGATCTCAGAGGGGAATTACCAAGTGTTTGAGAACCAGGCATTCTTGAATGAGATGCAAACTAGGTTAGTCACTGGCGGAACAGGATGGGGTTAATGTGATTCCGGTGTGTGAGCAGGACAATGGAACCCTTTCAAGTGGACTCCATAGATCCTGGAATGCAGCAACTCCATAGAGGAGACTCAACACATACAGAGTATCTACATCAGTGGTTCTTAACCTTGTTGGAGGTACTGAACCCCACCAGTTTCATATGCGCGTTTCACCGAACCCTTCTTTATTGGAAAAATAAAATGTGATCACCTGCAGCCAGTGATGGCCAAGCGGGGCGTGTCATCACGAATCATATGAGTGAGGTGTGTGTCTTGACCTCCACCGAACCCCTGAGACTGACTCACCGAACCCCTGGGGTTCGATCGAACCCAGGTTAAGAACCACTGATCTACATATAAATAGGAGTCACACACGCGACACAAACAGACTGCGCCCGAGGATGCCTCTAACGCGTGAGGCGATACATCGCGAGGTGGAGAGAGGGAGCGATCGACGCGGCTTTCCCGAGAGAGCAGCTTTTCTAAGCAATCATCAAATTTATAATTTCTCGTTTGTTTGCTGACACGCACTCGGGATGTGCAGATATTCTCTCAGAGCCTTGGAATCCAGGGACTCACCTCATCTCACAGTACACAGATATTTAGGTGCGACATCTTATGATTGGCTGTTCACGGACACTTAAATGACGACATTTTTTTGGCCGTACGCTGACAAACAATTTGTTCATGATGTTACAACTGTTCACTGACACTTTTTGTTACAACTGTTCAAGAACATCTCTTAACAGTTCCAGTGAAACTCAGAACATGTTGTTTGCATGCATTTTCTTGGTTAAAAATTGTCACATTAGAAAACATTCCTGGCAAAGTACTCATTTGAGATTATGCATAGCAACATTGTCTTCTTACTGTGAAACTACTGCAGACTCTCTTCAAACCATGGCATCTTCGTGATAGCCTTGTGCCGAGGTGTCAATGCGTACATACTAAGTTATTGTTACCTGTGATGCCACTAAATCGTACCAGTGCTTGTCTTTTTCCAAATATCGACTTGCACAGTTCTTACCCGACTTCAAGGGGCTATAAGTGTGCGACAATTTGGGTTATATTTGGTCATCAACATCCATGCGCAGCCTGTAACCTGTCCTCTAAAACCTGAAGATCTGCTTCAATCGTCCAATGTTGCTCTTCATCATACACCGCTTTGCTGCTATATATTCACTCTTGAGAATTCATTCACAACCGGTTGGATCAATGCCTCTGCTTGCCGTGTTGGTAAAAATGAAGGGTGGTTTGACCAAAATTCTTCGCGTTCGTCAGCGCAGGCTCGTGAAGAGCAGCGTTTGAGATCTAATCTCATTTGTGGCTGGGAATTAAACTCAGGTAGCCGAGTTCAAAGTTTCGTGCACTAAAAAACTGCGCCACCATTTCACCTGTTCTATCATAAGCCGTTGTAAATCATGATGGGCTATCAGGGATATATTTGAGGTTTTTATATTTTTATATGCATTTTAATGTGTTCACCTGAACTGTCAGTTTAACTAAAAGTAATAATTATTACATTGAGCTATTTTTCAAAAACAATGTGTAGTGTGGTGGTTTGCGAACCGCAACTTGAAATGCTTTAAACACCACTCATTTCACTTTGCGCAAAAAACGTAGTGGAACTTGCTACAGATTGCACGATAATGGATTTAATAAAAATGTATGTTTGGCATTTGCATGGAAGCAGTGCTTCCCAACCATCGTGCCTTGGCAAAGACTCGTGCCAGTGTTCCCAGAATTCTATGATGAATTTACTTTCGTGCCAAGAGAGTGGATGAATGCTTCACACTATCCCAAAAGATTACCTCTTAAGAGCAATTCTCATACACGGAGCCATGCCAACCCACATTAATACCTCGAATTTTGATACCGTTCAGTGCCTGATGGAGCCCTTGCCTCGCCCCCGCCACCCACCAAAAGTGTGCCATGAGATATGTTTGAGAATGCACTGTGGTAGAGATTGAGCATAAGTGTGTACTTGAATATGTGGAATTTCAGTGTCAACATCGTAGTTTGATCATGCTGCAACACGGGAGACTTGCAATCGCAGTACCTTGGAAAACAAATCTCATCAATTTTTTTGTGTGGCCTGAGTGTAGGGCATTGCTTATTTCACTTGGCTGCCCTGAGGCGATGAAGGAAGCCACTTTGATTTGGTAGCAGCCAAACATTGGGTATTGTTCACTATGCACGATATGGTTCTCAGTTTGTCAACCCCAGAAGCATGGTGGGCTAAGTTAGGACCTGGCTGGGATTTTAACTTGCAACAATTCGATTGCAAGTCTTCTTTCAACAGTGTCAAACTTATTTACAGTTTTTAAAAATAATTATAGTATACTTTACGAAGGACATGAAGATGGTTTTTTTTTGCAATTTTCAGCAGTTTAGCCTTCGAGATTTATACCATAGAAATTTTTATATATGCGGGGATGAAATTCTTTTAGATTCCTATTGTTACCCATGGGTTCAAATTCTATACATTTTTCCTAAAATTATAACGTTTATAGTCTTTGTTTACTATCATTCTAAACATTAGAAAAGTTTTTTTTTAATGGTGTAATACTAACGTACTTGATTTACTTAGCATTATCAAACAATTCACAATCGATCACTGTAACTATTCCTTCAAATGTGAGATGAGCTTTATACTCTGCAGTATAATTGCAAGTGTTATGCAAGTTATCTCACTGCATTAATGTTATACATTGGGTTTCGAATGAGAAATTGGAATGTTTAAAACAATGAGGTGGCATTGAGTTGCACTGCCACCTCACAGCAAGATTAACCGTGGTTCAATGCTCGGCTCAGGTGCCATTGTATGGGAGTTTGCGTATTGTCTCCAGTGCCCTGCGATATACTGGTGTCACATTCTGGGTACAGCCCTTTCTTGCACTGTCTGCCGGGATAGGCTTCGGCTCCCCGCGACCCTTCATAGGATTAAGCGGGTACTGATGAAAACAAAACACGGGGTGGCACAGTGAGTTTTGCTGCTACCTCACAGCAAGGTGTCCATGTAAAGTACATATACTTAAGCCATCCTATTACATTTCATAAAAAAATTAGTTAATAGTAGTCCATTGGAACCCAGTGTTTTGTATTATCGCAGACGGATGTAATTTCTTATGCATGGTTTGAGCCACCCACATTGCTACAGTGCATTGAATCGCTCATTTAAAAATTTGTATTAAAGCCTGTATTCAAGCCTGTATTCATAATAATTTGTGCCTCGGTTTTGTGAGATTGTGGTAGATTTGAAAATGAATGCACTCATGTTTCCAATATGCACACAAATAAGGTAGGGTTACACAGCTCGATGACAACTGCTCTTCAGATACTCTTTGAGATAACCGTGTTGAGCATTCCTTACTATGGCTATCCCGAAAGAGTAGCTCTTGAAAAGGGCAGTTACATTATACCTTTAGTGATCTATGTGCTGAATAAGCAATTGAAGGACAAAGCCAGAAATGGACAATTGCAATGTGCATGATACAGCACACAATACCACAGCATAAGGTTTATTGTTGTAGTGATGAATATTCTGTATCTTGATTGCTTCGAAAAGCTGCTCTTGGGACAGCCGCGTCGATGGCTCTCTCTCCTCTCACGTTGGAGGCATCCTCAGGCGTAGTGCCTGAGGATGCCTCCAACGTGTGAGGCGAAACGTCGCGAGGAGAGGAGAGAGAGCCATCGACGCGGCTGTCCCGAGAGAGCAGCTTTTCGAAGCAATCATCATGCATCGAGCCGTGAAAACCGACATCATTACATTCTGGATCTTGCAGATGGAAACTGACAAGTGAACTGACATTTGTGAAAAGGGTAGACTATACATTACAGACGTAGTAAGGAAAGTAATTCGACATGTAGCTAGATGTGATCAGACCCATACAGTGTACTGTAAAAACAATAATAAAAGCACTTCTAGAGCGCTTTTCACCCGAGGGTCACAAAGCGCTGTACATGGCTGTAGAAAGAACGGCATGTCAGCAATATTGGTGAGGACTGCATTTGAATGTGTTTGCATCGCACACTGTGACGGTCACATTCAGCAATGACTCGAACAAGTAACAGTTTGGAATTTTAATACAAACTCAATTCAAGCAATATACGTTCGTTTTCTTCTGGTCGAGAAGAATTTACAAAATCATCAACAATATAGGAAGCCACCCCTTTACCAACGCAATTGTCGCCTTCCCATTGGTAGTCGTGGAATAATGGAAGGCATCTCAAACGACATGCTCAAAAAAGATTGAAAAGTCTTAAGAGCCAGAGGGCATCTCTATTTGCACGTCACGGTTAACTGTCATGGGTGGCATGGTGGCCCAGTGGGTTAGCGCTGTCGCCTCACAGCAAGAAGGTCCCGGGTTCGAGTCTCTCGGCTCCGGTGCCTTTCTGTGTGGAGTTTGCATGCTCTCCCCGTGTCCGCGTGGGTTTTCGCCGGGTACTCCGGTTTCCTCCCACAGTCCAAGAGCATGCTCCTGGATAGGTTGATTGGCTCGGAGACTAAAATTGTCCCGCAATGCCTGGCGATGGACCGGCGTCCCGTCGTCGGGTGTATTCCTGCCTTACGCCCTGTGTTTCCGGGATAGGCTCCGGCTTCACCGTGACCCTATATAGGATTAAGCGGTTTCAGATAATGAGATGAGACGTTTCCGTTGTACCAACACGAGCATTCACAGCATACATAAGAGCAGCTGTCCTGAGATCAACAATATAGGAAGCCACCCCTTTACCAACGCAATTGTAGCCTTCCCATTGGTAGTCGTGGAATAATGGAAGGCATCTCAAACGACATGCTCAAAAAAGATTGAAAAGTCTAAGAGCCAGAGGGCATCTCTATTTGCACGTCACGGTTAACTGTCATGGGTGGCATGGTGGCCCAGTGGGTTAGCGCTGTCGCCTCACAGCAAGAAAGTTCCAGGTTCGAATCTTGGCTCGGGTGCCTTTCTGTGTGGAGTTTGCCGTTTTCGTGTCTGCGTGGGTTTTCGCCGGGTACTCCGGTTTCCTCCCACAGTCCAAAAAACATGCTGCTGCATAGGTTAATTGGCTTGCAGGCTAAATTGCCTGGTGATGGACTGGCGTCCCATCGTGGGCGTATCCCTGCCTTACACCCTGTGTCTGCCAGGATAAGCTCCAGCTCACCGCGACCCTGTACAGGACTAAGCGATTTCTGACAGATGAGGTTAACTGTCACTGAAGAAACTCGAGGCGTAACACTTGCTTACAGAGAGGGCAAATGAGCCTCGTCTGTACTCTCCCGGCAAGCCAGGGCACTCACCTCAATATCTATGGAAGGAAACTTTGTAATTTGTGAAATCCACTAACCATTGCCTCAACAGTGCTGCCTGAACAACAGGTATGCATCGCCACCACTGCTCCGACGAGATGTATGCCGCGGCTGTAACTCAATTCTATTAACAGAAAAAAATTATTTTTAAGGCATGAACTTTCATTTGCACCACTATGAAGGGATCTCAGAGGTAGTACTGGCATCGGCTATCATGGGCCATTGTCCAACACTAGCAGAGGATCCTGCCATACAGGCAATCGTGTCAAAAGAGTGTAACACGTTCTTCTAACATCTCGTTAACGTTTTCTGCTGACATGACTGCTTTGGTCTGGACTGCTTCCTGGTGGGAAGATTACTGGCTGTCTGAAGGTTTATAAGAGTCATCAGTAAGTGGGATGTAAAGCTGAAGTAAGACATTAGCAGTGCTCTGTGACCTTCGGGTGAAAGGCGCTTTAGAATTGCAATTATTAATATGTTGTGCAGACAAAATTTGTAGATTGAAACTCGGTACTCTCAGTGTGGGCACACATAAGCTAACAACACTTGAGTCAATATAAGACTCCTCTTTATTATGGCCCTTGGCCACCTAGGCCAGCTCAGACTGATGGATGGCTAGTCTATCTCTGAGTCTATGTATCTCCATGAGTCTACGTATCTCTCGGCCACGTTTGTTCATCACAAGAGCCGCCAGGTGGTGACGATGCGATCAGCTTGCAGCCGAGAGAGCAGCTTGCGGCTGTCGAGATCCTCTGCAGAGTTGTCGCAGTGTCACTGCCGGCCGTGACACGACGGCGACACAACGGCAGCTCTCCGACCGCGGCGCGATGCCGTGGACCGCACCGCGATGCCGCGGACCGCACCGCGATGCCGCGGACCGCACCGCGATGCCGCGGACCGCACCGCGCTCACGTCGTGTCGACGTCGGCGAGTTTGCGCTTCCTCATGTTGCTGACGATGGCCGAGGCGGTGAGCTGCGACGCGCGACCCTGCTCCCACGCCGCCAGCGCCGCCAGGCTGCGCTGCCCACGGCGGAAGAGAGCCCGCTCGCTCACGTCGAGCGGCGCCGTCAGCGCCGACGTGTCCTCGTCAAACGCGTTCTGGCACGCGTCCATCATGCGGCGGAAACGGCCGGAGAAAGCCTGCGAAGTCAAAGCGCCTTGTTGCACAAAACGCCTAACTTTCAGTAGAACTGCTCTGTTGTTGTTGTTGACATGCCGTTCTCTCTACAGCTCAGATTTGTAACAACAACGCTGATACAGGATTGCAACAGGTTTTACCGTATCTGGCGATTATGCAGGTGTAAGATCCCAAACACCACAATAGACACAGTTTACAATGCGTCCAGTTTGCAAAAGCCACACATACTAGTGGCAAAGTATGCAAACAGGTAGCTTTGATAACCTATGCATTGTCCTTCAACTGACCGACCTTCACCTAGCAATGGCTTCCTTTTGAGCCTATTTGCCGGTGTCAGCCGTTGCAAAAAGGCAGTCAGCTCAGGACAATGTGGCCTCAATGCTTTATAGCTTAGGTGGAGCTGTTAACGCTATGGGTACTTTTTGGCAGTATACATATATAAGATTATGCACGTGTTAAGATCTTAACACCTGCATAATCGCCAGATACGGTAAAACCTGTTGTAATCTTATATATGTATACTGGCAAAAAAAGTACCCATAGCGTTAACAACGCTGATGTTACGTCCATGTCATTGTTGTTGACCCTCGGGGTGAAAAGCGCTCCAGAAGTGCAATGATTATACGCCGTTCTCTCCACAGCTCTGTGCAGCGCATTGTGACCCTCGGGTGAAAAGCGCTGTAGAAGTGCAAATATTACCAGCATTATATTATTACATCGCATCTTCTTGTAGAAGGCGGCACGGCTGAGCAGTGTGTAGCGCTAACCGTTTACAGCAATAAGGTCCCGGGATCGATTCCCCGGACTGGGTGCCTTTCTCTGTGTAGTTTTCATACTCTCCCAGTATCCACGTGGGTTTTTCTTTGGTCAGGTACTCCGGTTTCCTCCCACAGTCCAAAGACACACCGCCTCGGCTAGCTCTCCTGACTAAATTACCCAACAGCACAGAGATTGACTGGTGTCCAATCCCCGGTACGGCCCAAGTTACCTAACTTGCTTACCATCCCGGCCCCCCCTTCAAATGCCGCCGGACAAGCGTTAAGGCGAAACGTCGCGAGGAGTGAAGAGAGGAAGCGATCGACGCGGCTGTCCCGAGAGAGAGCGGCTTTTCGAAGCGATCATCGTGCATCGAGCCGTTAAAAAACCCCACATCGTCGCAGTGTTCGAAAGAGCCACCGCAGGCGAGCGACGACGATGCGCCGCACCTGCAGCAGCGCCTTGGCGATGTCGCCGCTCTCCGGGCTCTCGAAGTGCAGCAGCTGAGTGCCCAGCGCGTAGTAGTAGGGCCCCATCTTGTGCAGGTCCACCACGACCGGGTCGGCACCGAGCACGGTGCGCCAGCCCCGCCGGTAGCCTCTCGGCGTCTCCACGGACACCAGGCGTCGCCGGTCGCTCAGACCCTTGGCCATCCACAGTGGCAGCTCCATCTGCTTGCCCTGCGTTTCATTCGTTGACAAAAATACAAAAAATAAAAAAAATAAAAACGGGCGGCGCGGTGGCCCAGTGGTCGGCGCTGTCGCCTCACAGCAAGAAGGTCCCGGGTTCGAATCTCTCGGCTCGGGTGCCTTTCTGTGTGGACTTTGCATGCTCTCCCCGTGTCTGCGTGGGTTTTCGCCAGGTACTCCGGTTTCCTCCCACAGTCCAAAAGCATGCTCCTGGATAGGTTGATTGGCTCGCAGACTAGAAATTGTCCCGCAATGCCCGGCGATGGACTGGAGTCCCATCGTCGGGTGTATTCCTGCCTTGCGCCCTGTGTTTTCCGGGATAGGCTCCGGCTCACCGTGACCCTATATAGGATTAAGCGGTTTCAGACAATGAGATGAGATGAGAAAAATAAAAACATTATTGTCGATGTCACGTCCATATGTCGTTGTTGCCGACCCCCCAGGTGAAAAGCACCCTCGTAGTACAATTACTATATGCCGTACTCTCCACAGCTCTGTGCAGCGATTTGTGACCCTCGGGTGAAAAGCGCCCCATAAGTGCAATTATGATTTTTCGTTCGGTCTCCCTATACCCGCTTGATCCGACACTCACGAATGGGATTTGGAAAAAAGGTGTTGAGTGCCGTGAAGATGAGACAGTTGAAGTTTCTAGGGGCATATTGTGAGGAGAGATGAAATTGAAAAATCTGATTATGACTGTAAAACAATTTTGAAGGAAAGAGATCGTGGACGACAGAGATTGACTTATATCAAGTATCTCGAGATGGATGAACATATCAACAATGGATATTCTTGGACGTTTTTAAAGAGCAGATGTTTGTGAAAGACCATTGTCACCAACGTCCTGTCGGATATGGTACTTTGAAGAATCTGACAGAGGGTGCAAGGCGGGGGGGGGGAATACCCAGGATGAGACGCCAGTACATGGCAGGGCACACTTTTTTGGGGCAATTTACTCAGCAGCGCGTCTTTGGACGGCGGGAGGAAACCGCGGTACCCGGCGAAAGCCCACACGGGCACGGGGATAGAGAGAACCCGCAAACTCCGCACAGAAAGGCACCCGAGCTGGGAATCGAACCCGAGTGCTTCTTGCCATGAGGCAGCAAGAAGGTCTACTCAGTGCGTCAACCACCCCTGCCTTATGTCGTCGGTAGAGCTGTGGCCACACTCCCCGCTCCGGCCGCAGTTCGATTACGGTCCCCTGGCGTGGCAACATCAAACAATGCACTTCGTTTCTCCGTTCCGTTCGCCCACCCGGTCACATAAACAATCCCAAAAGTACTACTCGGCTCTCCTCCTCGAACTCTCTGCGAAGTGGCGAGTCTCCTACAAGTCGGTGCATCTGTGGTACTCGGTGGGAGCCCATCTTGAGATAGCTCGTAATTTAAGAAGATTGTCACCCGTTACAGCCCCACCTATTAGCTCACGGGTCTGTAGTCTAGCCTAGTCTCGGGTTGACACCTTGATGGCGCAGAAACACCGGGATAATAATAGTTGCACTTCTAGAGAGCTTTTCACCCGAGGGTCACAAAGCGCTGCACAGAGCTGTGGAAAGGACGGAATGTCAGCAACAACCCTAATATCGTTAAGGTGAACCGAATAAGATAGGGGAAAATATCTGTAACTGGAAGAAAAACCTGGACTAGAATGGCTCGTTCCTGGAAAACCCATCTGGATTCACAAAAACAAAAGGTACGATAATAATAATTGCATTTAAAGAGCGCTTTTCACCCGTGGGTCACAAAGCGCTTCACAGAGCTGTAGAGAGAACGGCACGTCAACAACGGCACCAGAACGGAAATTTTACAGTAACAACATTTTTTTTAATTAAAAAAAATATATATATATATACACAGCGTTGCAGAACAACAAGCAAAACATGATCAGACCTTCAACTACAATCTTAAAATACAAAATTATCAGTGAATATAATATACAATAATATACATTGGGAAATGGTATAATCGTGAGAAACACCAAGGGATAAGCTTGTAACCCCAACACAATGTGTCTTCGCTAGGAGATCAGAGGAGGTCCTCGCTAGGAGATCAGAGGTCCTCGCTCGATCAGAGGAGGTCCTCGCTAGGTGATCAGAGGTTCTCGCTAAGAAATCAGAGGTCCTCGCTAGATCAGAGGTTCTCGCTAGATCAGAGGTCCTCGCTAGATCAGATGTCCTCGCTAGGAGATCAGAGGTCCTCGCTCGGTGATCAGAGGTCCTCGCTAGATAAGAGGAGGCCCTCGCTAGGAGATCAGAGGAAGTCCTCGCTAGGAGATCAGAGGTCCTCGACCACGGTAGTGCCCCCCACCCCCAAGTCGTCCCCCCCCCCAGCCCCCGATAGTGGGTCCCGCACCGCCGGGAGTGTCGATTCGTCGCTGCTCTTGTCCAAAAACCCGAGCCGCGGCAGCGCGACCTCAACCCGGCACGGAACCTTCCCGTTCGTCATGAGCACGTCGTCCAGGCTCAGGTAGTTCTCCTGCAGCCCGCCCGGCGGCACGCGAGCGTAGCCTTCCTCCGCGTCCTCCATCGTGTCGGCGAGACGGGAGAACTCCGAGCGGAGACGAGGGGGAGAACGGACTCGAGGCGACTGCGTTCGCGCTTAAGTCGGAAGGAAAAAAAAACCTCTGGAGCTGCGCGTATCTTTTTATTTCCCCCCTCTCTCTCTCTCTCTCCTTCGTCGAGGAGTGTGGGGGAGAGAGCGGAGAACTTAAAGAAATAATTTTTTAAAAAAATCCCCGCGCCGTCGGAACCACGGCCGCTGCCGCCAAATTTGAAACCAGGAAGAAGGCGGCGGCGGGGGTCATGGGTCAGCCAATGAGAGCGGCGCTCCCCGCACTACGGCAAGGCGTCTGGTCAGAGACGCGCTACGGAAATGTACGCGTTTGGAAAGACTGTGCGCCGCAGTGGCGTAATATCTTATCATCTCATCTCGTCATCTCACTGTCAGAAACCCGCTTAGTCCTGTGCAGGGTCGCGGTGAGCCGGAGCCTATCCCGGCAGACACAGGGCGCAAAGGCAGGGGTATACCCACGACGGGACGCCAGTCCATCACCGGGCACTGAGGGTAATTTAGTCTGCGAGCCAATTAACCTGTGCAGCAGCGTGGTTTTTTTTTCTTGGGACTGTGGGAGGAAACCGGAGTGCCCGGCGAAAACCCACGCGGACACGGGGGAGAGAAGCTCGCAAACTCCCACACAGAGAGGCACCCGAGCCGAGAGATTCGAACCCGGGACCTTCTTGCTGTGAGGAGGAGGCGACAGCGCTACCCGCTGGGGGCCACCGCGCCGCTCCTCTGTGTTTCTTTTAATATATTTAATAATAACATATTAAAAGAAAAACATCTCAGGGCATCTTGGCGGCGCGATGGCGCAGTGAGTGGCGTTGTCACCTCACACACAAAAAAAAGGTCCCGGGATGTGTTCATGTGTGGAGTTTGCGTGATTTCGCCAGATACTCTGATTGTTTCCCACTGTCCAAAGACACGCTGGCGCCGAGGTTAATTGATTGGTCTGCTGAGTCAATTGCCCCAAGACGTGTGCCCTGCGATGCACTGGCATCACATCCTGGGTGTAGCCCCACCACCCCAACCAATTTACCACCCACAACCTTAACACCTCCCACCAACAACCCCACGCCGACAAAACACCACCAGCAAACCGATCCCAACTAATACCACCACCCCTACTCTAACCAATATCCCGCCAACCTCTTTACCATTGGGCGGCGCGGTGGCCCAGTGGTTAGCGCTGACCCCTCACAGCAAGAAGGTCCCGGGTTCGAATATCTCGGCTCGGGTGCCTTTCTGTGTGGAGTTTGCATGCTCTCCCCGTGTCCGCGTGGGTTTTCGCCGGGTA
>JAZEWT010000022.1:12071105-12088181 GCA_036362905.1 Mordacia mordax
TGGAAACAAGAGGTGTGAAACGAAGGCTAGGCCCGCGGCTGGCTTCTACAAAGAGGGACAACTGACGTTGAGTGAGGTTGGCGATTTCAGTTGGCAGCCGTCCGTCAGCCCAACAGTTCTCCGCCTGCTCCGGCTCTCTGACATTTCGACGATGGAATTTTGTTGAGAAAGCCAATCGTCGACCTCTCTCTCTCCCCTGTCGTGTTCTCTCGTACGACCCCGTGATCACGATGCCCATCGCGATCATGGAGCGGCTGCCGCTGCCCACGCTGCAGACGTACGTGGCCATCAGCGTGGGCCTGCTGTCGGTCGGCCTGCTCTCGGCCTACTCACGGGCGCTCAGACACCTCGACCACGGGCTCGGCCATCACGGCGAGCTCGAGCAGCCGGGAGGAGGAGGAGGCGTCGATGTCGTCGTCGTTGGCGGAGACGACGGCGGCGGAGACGGCGTTGCTGATGTCGGGGGTGACGGCGATGTTCATGGCCGAGCAGATTTGTCCGGCTTGCCGGGGCTTGTGGCCTGGTGCATGATCAGCGACGTGTGGAGCGTCTGGGTGAGTGTTCTTGGTCACGCTCGTGGACTTTGTCGCCGTTCTTGTGTTGCGTTTTAACTTTTATTTCTCGTGGTCGTTTGTCCCGGCTGAGAATCGAAAAGTAAGCTTCCCGTCATTCCCGTTTTTTGATCGTAACCACTGCGCCGAGCGAGATTTACGATACGGTTAAGATTCGACATCGGTCCCCGATGTGAACGGATGTTTAATGGAAAGGCGTGCGACTGCTAGGCACTTGCCTTGCATAAAACCGGCCAGATGTGTAAAAGTGTCTTAAAACTTCGGAGACTCACACCAGGGCCAAAAGGACCCCTCCTCGGAGTTCTCGACCCGCGGGCTGAGGCGCGCCTTCCTTGGTTGAGCCCGCTATCCGAGGTCGTTGTCTCAGCACGGCCTATGAAGCACAACATAACAATAATTGCACTTCTAGAATATGAATTACACTTTTATGTGAAGCTGCGTTGCTATTATGGAGTACTCAAAGTAAAATTGGCTCCATTGATCTATCTGAGGATTGTTTAAACAAGACTTAAAGGACCCTCTTCGGCGTCCCGGCTCTGCAGGTCATGGCGAGCCTTCCCCGCGCAGCCAATATCCGAGCCCCGGTGTCTGATCACGGCCTACGAAGCACAACTCTCGTAAAATACTATCTATTATAAATAACAGTTTTGTTTGAGGCTGTGTTGCTATTATGGACTTATTCTAAGTAAATTGGGTTCCATTGATCTAAGGGTTATCTAAACAAGTCTTAAAGGACCCCACTTGGGCGTCTTGGCCCTACCGGCCTTGACGCGTCTTCCCTGGTAGGGCCACTATTCGAGCCCCGTTGTCTCATCGGGGCTGACAATTGTACCACTTTTAAAGCATTACAGAATTCACGCATGTGCATGCTTTATAGTTAGACAGTATTTCCATTGTTGTCAAACTTGCTAGACGAGCTTGAAGTATTGTCAATCTAGACAGTTTGTTGAAGTTACTTCCAGGGCATAATTAGAAAGCATTGGACCCCACGTTAACGAAGTTTGTCACCGTTTATAATACGCAGGGCGATACGTGCAGTATCCTGTCATAAATGTTGTGTTTTGGATGAACTTGCGTGCCAAAGCGTGCGTTGTTTGTATGCCACGGGCTGTCAGTCACACGATTTAGGCGTGCATTGATGCTAAAGTTAAAAGTGCAGCAAGTCCTGATGACGCTCTACTGATGTACTTATGACACCCGGTGCCAGGATGACTGACACCCGGTGTGTCAGGGGTGAGATGACTGGCACTGAAAAAGTTATTGTAAAATGTAGTCGTTAGTAGTACTGAAAGCAAGTCCTTGCAGCGGATAGTGAAGACAGCTGACAACATCATTGGGACCCCTCTATGATATCCATCTCAAACGCTGCACACATTGTGAAGGAACCCCTCCCACGGACCCTTTACTTTTATGCCATCTGGTCAAAATGCTTAAACCATAAACCCTTAACCCTAGATATATATATAAAAAAAACCCAAGTGCCGTCCATTGATTTATGAGTTGAAACCTAAGTTAGCTCTGTGATAGAATGGGCATTCTGGACTATGGATAAAAACCTGCAGCGAGAGTAGTGCCAGAGATTGGTATAATGCCCTCTGACTAAATGAGGTTTATGTCAGGAAGGGCAATTAGGGCATAAAATTATGCTGCCTCGTTGGGGGCAATCAGCAAACCCAGGTTAACCCGGATGTGGGTGGTTTAAATGAGCAATACATTTTACGTAGAAAAGGAGTCGCTTCCATAAAAAAAAAGAAACACTTTGCTGTTGTGGAACAGCCGTTGGTGTTTGGCCTGGGCTGATCCAAGTTTGACAAAAATACAAGACATTAACACGACAGTTCAGCACATTATACCATTCCACTGACATCATTCCCATAAGTCTTTTAAGGATGGACGTAAATATAATGTTAACTTGCAGATATTCAGAAAGATACAATGGAGGAAATCTTTCCCTGCTCACGTATCTACCATATATTTAACAAACAAGATAAAACTGTTGCCGCGGACGGGTTATATAATTCTTTCCATCAAGCATTTGTACTTGAACATAGTTGAATAATAGTGAGAATATTTCAATGTATATTGTGCGCAAATTCCACACCGGATCATGGATAAGACACAGATATTGAGCCGCAAGAAAATGTGCGGGGGATGGGGTGGTCGTTGGCCAGGTTGTTACCCGGCGCCAACCTGCCAGGCACTGCTCCCGATATATTATGATAGAGTAGGGGTAGTACCAGGCACGCATGAAGTGGTTTGGAAGTGGGCCGCGACGAGACAGCAGGCAGGGCATAAATCGCAGCCCTGCTTGGGGAGAAAGGTGGGAGCAACTTGGCCTGGTGGCCAAGTTGCCGAGCCCTTAAAGTCGGGCCCACACCTGAGCCATCGGTTGTGCAACCGCATCGCTCTCAAAATCGTGCAACTTCATCATCTCAAAATGGTGTAACAAAAAACAGACAAACGTTGTTGTTGCTGATTTGCTGTTCTTATGTCGTTGTTGCCGACATGCAATTCTCTCCGCAGCTCTGTGCAGCGCTTTGTGGCCCTCGGGTGAAAAGCGCTGTCGAAGTGCCAATTTTTTATTATGATTATCTTTGCTCGCAACTCCGCCGTCCACATCTGTGGCAAGAGTTACTCATATGGGAGGCATGCAATCATTGCAACACTCCGGTGACGTAATGCCCGTAAACGACAACTTTGAAAAGGGCGGCACGGTGGTGGCCCAGTGGGTAGCGCTGTCGCCTCCTCACAACAAGAACGTCCCGGGTTCGAATCTCGGCTCGGGTGCCGTTCTGTGTAGAGTTTGCATGCTCTCTCCCCGTGTTCACGTGGGGTTTTCGCGGGGCACTCCGGTTTCCTCCCACAATCCAAAAAACCATGCCGCTGTATAGGTTAATTGACTCGCAGACTAAATTGCCCACAGTGTCCGGTGATCGACTGTCGACAAGTCGTGGGTATATTCCTTCCTTGCGCCTTGTGTTTGCCGGGATAGGCTCCGGCTCACCGCGACCCTGTACAGGACCAAGCGGTTTTTGACAATGAGATGAGATAACTTAGAAAAACCTCTTGTGTCTTTTGTCTTCCCAAAAAAATAATGTTCTTGTTCGTATAAGACGCATATTTTTTTTAAAATGGCGATGGCAGTGATGATTAGGATCATTTATTTGGCGCTGTTTATTAAAAGGCACACTGGGCAGGTGCTTTAAAAAGATAAGAATGATAGGTAAAATATAAATGTGTTGCAGGCTGTCGCTTAATGGGCTCCACGGTTGGTATGAGTTGTCTGATTTTAGCTTTTGTGTCTTGTAGAAACATCATCACTAACAATACCCGTTTAATCCTGTACATGGTCGTGGGGGGCAGGAGCTTATCTCGGCAGACACAGGGCGCAAGGAGAGGTTATACCCAGGATGTAACGCCAGTACATGGCAGGGCTCTGGGTGCAATTTACTCATCTCATTATCTCATTATCTGAAACCGCTTAATCCTATATAGGGTCACGGTGAGCCGGAGCCTATCCCGGAAACACAGGGCGTAAGGCAGGAATACACCCGACGACGGGACGCCGGTCCATCGCCGGGCATTGCGGGACAATTTTAGTCTGCGAGCCAATCAACCTATCCAGGAGCATGCTTTTGGACTGTGGGAGGAAACCGGAGTACCCGGCGAAAACCCACGCGGACACGGGGAGAGCATGCAAACTCCACACAGAAAGGCACCCGAGCCGAGAGACTCGAACCCGGGACCTTCTTGCTGTGAGGCGTCAGCGCTAACCACTGGGCCACCTCAGCAGGCCAATTAACCTAGGCAGCAGCGTGTCTTTGTACGGTGGGAGGAAACCGGAGCACCCGGCGATAACCCACGCGGATACGGGGAGAGAGAGCACGCGTAAACGCCACACAGAAAGGCACCCGAGCCTGGAAGCGAACTGAGCTCCTTCTTGCTGTGAGGCGCGACAGCGCTGCTCACTGCGCAACCGCGCCACCCACTTGTGGAGACAGTCATTGCCATGTTGTTCCATACGAGTTTGAAGTTTTGTTCGTGAGGGAGAGGAAGAGCCGAAATTCATGGTCCAGAGCTCCATAATAACGCTCCGGCGATGTCACAATGTTGCTGACTCGATGCACGCTGTTGGAGGTTTGATAGCAGGATCATGCGGTGTAGCCGGACAGGTTGTGGAAACAGTTGTGGAAGGCCAAGAAAGTTGTGCCGTGTTAAAAGTTGTGAATTACCCTGATGTAATTTGTCCAGGCGGGATGCTGTGCGGTGGCGCAGTGGTTAGCGCTGACGCCTCACAGCAAGAAGGTCCCGGGTTCGAGTCTCTCGGCTCGGGTGCCTTTCTGTGTGGAGTTTGCATGCTCTCCCCGTGTCCGCGTGGGTTTTCGCCGGGTACTCCGGTTTCCTCCCACAGTCCAAAAGCATGCTCCTGGATAGGTTGATTGGCTCGCAGACTAAAATTGTCCCGCAATGCCCGGCGATGGACCGGCGTCCCGTCGTCGGGTGTATTCCTGCCTTACGCCCTGTATTTCCGGGATAGGCTCCGGCTCACCGTGACCCTATATAGGATTAAGCGGTTTCAGATAATGAGATGAGATGAGATGCTGTGCTGTGGTCGTGCCATGATATGTCACGCAGCCATAATGTTCACAATAATTGTGTCATCGGTTTATTTAAATAACATCGTTGCCGTTGGTCATTTAAAACAAAAAAGTTTAATTCACGCTGACAGTGCGATGTAATACACACGATGAAATATCTAATTACCCATTATTAAACTTGCTTATTGTCATGTAGCACACATTTAAGCATTGTAATGCAGTTGACAATTTAATCACTTTTTAATTGCGTAAGTGGCGGATTGTGTTGTACACCATTACAGAGTGTAGAGTTGCAGTGCTCGGAAGATTAATGGCAGGTTTATTAAGTGAACTGTGGTTGAATCATTGTAAAGTTATGCTCATTCGTTCCTATGTTGTTGTTGACATGCCTTGTTGTTGCTGATTTGCTGTTATGTCGTTGTTGCCGACATGCCATTCTCTCCGCAGCTCTGTGCGGCGCTTTGTGGCCCTCGGGTGAAACGTGCTATAAAAGTGCAATTATTAATTATTCTCCGAATTCTGGTCTGGCACATTAACTATGTAGAGAAAGGTGAATCGCATGCACGCTACAAAGTTACAGGAAACTGGAATCGCGGTAACTGTGTCTAGAAATTTGGTTGATGTCCTCGTTTTGAAAGGAACATCTAAATCTCCATTCTAAGACATTTGATGGGGTAGCATGAGACACTTGACTATTTAGGAGCTCATTGTAGACTCAGTGGGTTCTCATTTTGAACGGAGATGTGATTGTACATCTGCGCAATATTCTGAATTAGTTATTGCTGAGCCAAGTCAACGATTGTTGTAACATTTTAGTGACATTTACGTAAGCTAAACGTCTTGTACAGGCGTTGTTGCATGGTGTTTGGGTTTGATCTTTGAAGGTGGTTTCAGCACGTCAAACGTTGTTACAGCGTAAGAGCCGGAGCGTGTCAAAATACTGTTGGAGCACGTTTCGCCTTCCCACGTTGGAGGCATCCTCAGGCGTTCTTTCGTCGCGAAGGAGGGGGGAGGGGGAGCGATCGACGCGGCTGTCCCGAAAGAGCAGTTTTTGGAAGCAATCATCGTGCATCGAGCTGTGAAAATCTATATCAGTACGTTGTGCAGTATTCTAACTATACAGGGTGCGAGCATCGGTGCATTGGTTTGCACACTGTTCTGAACCCACCGACCTGAGTGATTCCTGGAGATAACGCATATCAGTGGCAGGTGATATCTTAACAGGGCCTGACTTCCCTTCTTCAGTTTGGCAAACTGACCAGCGTGGTCAATCAAGTGCGGTCAGACAGCCCCCATCACTGTCAGTGTGGGCAGGCTTTCATCCGGCGGTGAATTAACAAAGGGTTGTGATTGTTATTTTCCCAAAACGGTTGCCACTGTGGGCGGCGCGGTGGCCCAGTGGTTATCGCTGACGCCTCACAGCAAGAAGGTCCCGGGTTCGAATCTCTCCGCTCGGGTGCCTTTCTGTGTGGAGTTTGCATGCTCTCCCCGTGTCCGCGTGGGTTTTCGCCGGGTACTCCGGTTTCCTCCCACAGTCCAAAAGCATGCTCCTGGATAGGTTGATTGGCTCGCAGACTAAAATTGTCCCGCAATGCCCGGCGATGGACTGGCGTCCCGTCGTCGGGTGTGTTCCTGCCTTACGCCCTGTGTTTCCGGGATAGGCACCGGCTCACCGTGACCCTATATAGGATTAAGCAGTTTCAGATAATGAGATGAGATGAGGTTGCCACTGTAGTATATACCAGGGAAGAAAACTCATCCGTATGCATCGTTTTGGTAAATCTTTTTTAACATGGATTTATTAGCAGTGTCGAAGCGAATGGGGTATGCAGCAAGGCACAAGTGCAAACGTATGCATATTTTAGGTGGGGCTGTTAACGCTATGGGTACTTTATGCAGGTGTTAAGATTTTAACACCTGCATAATCGCCATATACGGTAAAACCTGTTGTAATCTTATATATGTATACTGGCAAAAATGTACCCATAGCGTTAACAGCCCCACCTAAGCTATAAAGCATTGATACTGCATTGTCCTGCGCTGACTGCCTTTTGGCAGCGACTGACACCGGCAAATAGGCTCAAAAGGAAGCCACTGCCAGGTGAAGGTCGGTCAGTTGAAGGACAATGCATAGGTTATCAAAGCTACCTGTTTGCATACTTTGCCACTAGTATGTGTGGCTTTTGCAAACTGGACGCATTGTAAAATGTGTCTATTTTGGTGTTTGGGACCTGCATAATCGCCAGATACGGTAAAACCTGTTGTTATCACCGTGACCCTATATAGGATTAAGCGGTTTCAGATAATGAGATGAGATGTTGTAATCAAACGTATGCATATTTGCAGTCCTTTTTACTGCTAGTTTGTCTTTCAATTTTGGCAATGCCGTGATCTATTTTTTTTTATCAGTTCCCTATTGGGAGAGTTGCAAATGGTAACTCACTTTGAAACTAAATTGTAATTTGTATGCCGTTATCTTCACAAAACCCATTGCGACCCCATGCTACAGACGGACAGAGTGAATGCAGTTACCCGTTTTGCCTCTTGTTTTAAAGCATTACAAAGCGATGAGGCTCGTTAGTTATTTAAGCTCTGTAGGAGATCGTGGTGCCACGCGGTCTTTTTTTTTCCCACGCCTGACTCTTGCAATGCTATGCTCGTCAGATCGTGTCGCTCAATTGGACGGAGGCTGGGACAGCACGCGGAACCGCTGCTGTTGGCTTGGCCTCTCGGCGCAGGATGCGCAGCGGGTAGCGGAGGGTATAGCATCGAGCATAGCTGTCCGCGTCATCTCTGCTGTCCGACTTTAAACCTGCGCTGGCCAACGGTGGTGAAACATGGGGGTGGGTGGTGGGGCGGTGTCTGGCAGACAGCAGAGTGACACAAGGCATGTACGTTTACTGGCTGCGTCGTCTGGGATAGGCTCTGGGCCGCCACTTAGTTCTGTACAGGATTGCGGAGACCCGGAGTCTATCCCGGCAGACACAGGGCACAAGGCGGGGGCTATACCCAAGATGCGATGCCGTTACATCGCAGGGCACCTTTTTGGGGGGCAATTTACTCAGCAGGTCAATTAACCTAGGGAGCAGCGTGTGTTTGGACGGTGGTAGCAAACCAGAGCGCCCGGTGATAACCCACCCAGACACGGGGAGAGAATACGCAGACTCCATACAGAAAGGCACCCGAGCCGGGAATTGAACCCGAACAGTTCTTGCTGTGAGGCAGCAGCGATATAACTGTCCACAAGTTTTCTCGATTACTCTGTCGAACTGTTGAAGGGGAGACACCTGTGAGATGTGTTGTATAGCTATATCTGCATAGGGACGCCTGTTTAGCAATACAAATATTGTAATGATGTGGGTTTTCATGGCTCGATGCATGATTGCTTAGAAAAGCTGCTCTATCTCGGGACAGCCGCGTCGATCGCTCCCTCTCTCCACCTCGCCACGTTTCGCCTCACACGTTAGAGGCATCCTCAGGCGCAGTGTCTGAGGATGCATTTCAGGTGACTTGGTCGCAGTCTGTACCAAGCCAGAAAAACGGAGAAGCCCTTAATGGACTGACTTGCAAGGTTCCTTTTGTAATTAGTGTATTAGGTTTCTTCAGTGGTGTCAGTGGTATTGAAATACAATATATAGTCCAAAAGCATGCTCCTGGATAGGTTGATTGGCTCGCAGACTTAAATTGTCCCGCAATGCCCGGCGATGGACCGGCGTCCCGTCGTCGGGTGTATTCCTGCCTTACGCCCTGTGTTTCCGGGATAGGCTCCGGCTTCACCGTGACCCTATATAGGATTAAGCGGTTTCAGATAATGAGATGAGATGAGATAAATATATCTGATTGACTGGGAGCGAGCAGTGAGGTTGCCAACATGAATTGAAGCTTTTCCGGGAGGTTAGTTTCTCCCCCAACACGACGTAGTGTCTGTCATTAATCGCGCGGTTCCAATCAACATCTCCCACGTTGCTGTCAGTCGTCACCGAGAGATCGTTGCCATCTTCAGCCGAGACCCCCTGGCAATCGGGGCAGGGTTTGGCAATCCGGCGGGCAAGCAGTGCGGCAACGGACTGCATTTTGGGTTTGGCTACGCCGGATTCCCACAGCCGCGGCTGACTTCAGCGGTCAAAAGCACAGGCATTAACCACCAACCCTCAATGGCCAGTCGAGCGAAGTATGATCGAATGACACCAGGGACCGAGATAGTGTAGCAGAAGGTCTTGAACCAGCAGTAGTTCAACAACAAGGGCTGCATCGTCTTTGTGCACGCTTATTAAATCTAATCTCATTTTCAGAAACGGCTTAGTCCTGTACAGAGTCGCGGTGAGCCAGAGCCTATCCCGGCAGACACATGGTGCCAGGCAGGGATATACCCACGATGGGACGCCAGTCCATCACTGAGCACCGCAGGCAATTTAGTCTGCCAGCCAATTAACCTATGCGGCAGCATGTTTTTTGGACTGTGAGAGGAAACCGGAGTGCCCGGCGAAAACCAACGCGGACACGAGGAGAACATGCAAACTCCACACAGAAAGGTACCCGAGCCGAGATTCGAACCCGGGACCTTCTTGCTGTGAGGAGGCGACAGCGCTACCCACTGGGCCACCGTGCCGCCTGCTTATTAAATCTGCTTTTGTAAAATTTGAAAAGGTGATTTGAGGTTGGAAGCTGAAACGGAAATTGAGTGATTCATCAGTTATAGCTGTGGGCTTACCGTGTTTATTTAAAGGTTTATGGATATCGGTTGAACGTCGGGTACAAGCCCCATTGCGCTATCAACCCGGCCACCTTGGTTGAATTCCTGGTCGAGGCCCCGTGTGGTGGGGTAAAGTGTGGGTGCTACCCTCTGTTCTAGAAACGCTGTTCAGCGTGGGCAAGGAGGCAAACTATCCTCTACTCGAGTATAATATTGGAGGCCTTCTGCCGTTGGTAGCATGAGCAAGCAATTGCAGCACTACACCTTTACCTTTCACAATAATGGGTTGTCCTCTGCTGCACTGGGGTACTCGTGCTGACGCACCATGTGCCGTTAGTAAAGTTTGTGGCTTATGTGAATCATCATAGACACGAGCAGAGGATTGCACTGTGCCCTCTTAAAATATGTCAAAGAAACACAGAGGCTTTGTCAAAATTGCTTCTGGTTTATGCCTTAAACCGTAGTTGTTAATTTCGATTTCTCTTTTCAAATAGCGTTATGAATAGTCATTCGCAAACCGTAAAAAAATGCTATTTGTTTACCAACCCTCACCAGTCATGGTGACGGTGGTAAAACGAGCCCCGTGACCGGCAAGCGGCATGATGAGACATTCATCTACTGGTAGCTGCTACTCACAGTGAAGTGTGGAAATCTGCTTGCAGTAATGAGTCATTTGATTTTGGCATTGACTCTTATGTAATGTTTTTCACACACTTGGCCTGCCGAGTTTCAGTTTAAGCAGATAATGGTCCTCATTTTTTTAAAGGAGCCAATCTGCCCATCTAGTTTCCAAAAACGAGAGCTCATAAATGGCCACCACAAATTGGATGATTATTTAAATCCCCGCATCCTCTATATTTTCAAGATTTTATTGGTGAAAAAAAATTGTGAGTATTTATTAGCTATGGGAGAAACTGGAGTACCTGGTGAAACCCAAATGTGGACATGGAGAGAAAACACAAACGCCAGAGAGAAAGATGCCCAGGTCAGGATTCGAATCTTTCTTGCTGTAAGGTGCAAGTGTTATCACCGTGGATTAATGTGACGATCATCACATTAATCCGCACAGTGTGGTTAGTTAATGGCATGGTGCCTGTGACCTGAAGGCTATGTTTGCATTCTCCTCGGTTTATCATTCTTTGAATTGCATAATCTAAATACAGATGCCATTAGGCTTGTCACATTTGACTCCATGATGATGGGAAAATACTGCAGTTCAGTAGGTATTCCCAGTGTTTCTTTGTGTCATATGAATGTGGTTTGCATAATTTTCCATCTAAGCGGATAAGATTTTGCTTGGGCGATTTTCTTTAACAAAAAACGAAACTTCACATTCAACCCACATGCTGGAGGCTCTTCACATATTTACTCTTTTTTCCGGTCCTTCTCGTTCACGTACAGCAGGGGATTGGGTTAAACGTGTCCCCCGCTTTTCCCTGGTAAGCATGTGTGGTTAAACTTTTGTCGGATAAGATTTACTCCCAGCTGACAGAAATCTCATCTCATCTCATTGTCTGAAACCGCTTAGTCCTATACAGGGTCACGGTGAGCCGGAGCCTATCCCGCAGACACAGGGCGCAAGGCAGGGATACACCCACGATGGGACGCCAGTCCATCGCCGGGCACTGCGGGGCAATTTAGCCTGCGAGCCAATCAACCTATGCAGCAGCATGCTTTTTGGACTTTGGGAGGAAACCGGAGTGCCCGGCGAAAACCCACGCGGACACGGGGAGAGCATGCAAACTCCACACAGAAAGGCACCCGAGCCGAGAGATTCGAACCCGGGACCTTCTTGCTGTGAGGCGACAGCGCTAACCACTGGGCCACCGTGCCGCCCCGCTGACAGAAATGTCGTCAGAAATGGCAGCTGGTCTACGTAAAGATACCCGAGTCACTTTCCGCGAAGAAGTGGTCACGGGTGCCAGGTGTCTTGCATGTGCGATTACTACTGTGGGTGCTGCTGTTGTGTAATGGTTAAACGCACCGGGCTTCCAGAGGTCAACAATCCGGAGGCTACTGCTGGGGTTCGTTATCCCGGTGTGGCATTCAAGTCACGCCGTCAGTCCGCCCGGCAGCATACGTGGGTACACCACAGTTTGTTGATCACCAGGTTGTGTGTGGTGGGACAATGCATGAGTTCTCCGACCTCGACCAGAGAGTTGGGAAGAATTTGGAAGAGTGGTTAGGGTGGCGCAGCGGTGGCGTCCGCGCATCACAGGAATAAAATCCTGCCTGAGGCAGTTCGATTCCTGCCTCGGGCATTTTTTTGTGTGAAATTTGTGTGCTCTCCCCTTCTTCTTCCTGGGTTTCCTCAGTTCTTGGGTTTCCTCCCAGGAATAATAACAAAACAGTTAATTAATTAATTGGCCGATGACATTATGGGAAGTAATGTTTTGCAGGTTGGCACCAGCTGACCACCTGTCTCACTTTCCCCCTCCCTCCGGTTTCCTTGCCACACGTCTGTATCCTCGTCTCGTCAATGACTACGAATGGATTTTGCTCGGCGTGTCACAAATTGCGCCGTTTTTTCTTAAATACCTTCTGCAGGGGCTCTGCAGAGATCCCTCCCAGTGGAGGCCCTTCCGCCAGTAGTGCGGTATCTGGATGGCAGAGTCTCTTTTGCAGTGGTAACAGCTGTGCCTCGCAGAAGGAAGGTCCTCTCCGAGGCGGTTCGATTACCGCCTCGGGCACCTTTGTGGAGTCTGTGTGTTCTCCCCCTGTTCTCTGTGGGTTTTCTCCGGATTGTCCGTTTTCCTCCCGGTAAAAGTAAAAATACTCATTAAATGCCCGATAACATCGTATATAGTACATGGTATCTGGCAAATGTTGACACCGGCTGACTGCATGGCTGCCTTTCCCTCACCTCTGTAGTTTACTTGCACCTCTGAGTTTCTCGATATGAATGCCTGTGCGTGTTGATGTCTTCATTCGTGTACTGGCAAAAAGGTTACGTGCACGTTATAGATTGTAACACATTTAAATTAAATACCAGGGACTAAATTATATTCACACATAAGTGAGATTTAGTGCTTTGGCTGATAGTTTTCTTTCAAGTTTGCATTAGGATAGGCATATGGCTGTATATTTGTTGTTGCTGACATGTCATTTTCTCCACAGCTCTCTGCAGCGCTTTGTGATCCTCGGGTGAAAGGCGCTGTAGAAGTGCAATTATTATAATATATTTTTCTCAGGGCGGCGCGGTGGCGCAGTGGTTAGCGCTGTCGCCTCACAGCAAGGAGGTCCCGGGTTCGAATCTCTCGGCTCGGGTGCCTTTCTGTGTGGAGTTTGCATGCTCTCCCCGTGTCCGCGTGGGTTTTCGCCGGGCACTCCGGTTTCCTCCCACAGTCCAAAAAGCATGCTGCTACATAGGTTGATTGGCTCGCAGGCTAAATTGCCCCGCAGTGCCCGGCGATGGACTGGCGTCCCATCGTCGGTATATCCTTGCCTTGCGCCCTGTGTCTGCCGGGATAGGCTCCGGCTTCACCGTGACCCTGTATAGGACTAAGCGGTTTCAGACAATGAGATGAGAATGAGATATTTTTCTCAAATACACTCCCCACCATTGGGGAGGCAAAGGGCCAACCTTATGCGTTGTTGCTTTGGCCAGTTGGAACGTTTGTTGTATGGCAGGGCTTCTGCACCGAGAGCCTGCAAGCTCACAGGTGTGAGCTTGCAGGTCAACCTGGGCTAGCGTCCGATTAAACAGTGTGTGTGTCTCGCATTCGCTGGGCAAGGAATTTGTGCGCGTTATAAATCTTATGATTATCTTCATTTCTAGGTGGTCGCTGTGATTTTTATCTTCACAGCTGTGAATGGCTTTACCTGCCTACGGCTGCCCCATCTGCTCGTCTCCTGAAGGTTGGAGGGTCACGTCAGCCGTGGCCTTACGTGGCGCGTGTGTGTGTGTGTTTGTGCCGCTTCCACCTCGTGGGCCCCCCAGATCTTGGTGAACACCGCCTGCTGCCTGCTCATTCTCATCGCCAAGGGGATGCAGTACTTGGTGTTTGGCGCGCTGCGAGTGAGCGAGAGGCAGGTAAGCAACGTGCCAATGGGACGCGCCCCATGCAAGGGTGGAGAAAAGGGCCTCTGCCTTACAGCTGGTCCGGTCATTGAACCGATAATCTATGGAGTAATCAATGAGAATAACTCTTTAGAGCTGGGGCTGCTGATCTCTCCACGATACTTTGCCTGCCATGCTGGAGGCATCTTTAGTCCCTGTGGAGCCCAGCTCTATGGTGTGTTGATACACGTGCCAGTGCTTGCATGCTTGTGATGTTGATTCCAGCAACCTTCCAGAATGTTTACGAGTAATTCGCCTTGTATTACTGTGACGCTAATTGTTGCATATTCCAGACTGCAAATGTGGTCCTTTGATATTTCCTGCAATCTTGTGTTTGCTTTCTTGATGTAGGTACATTCTACCTGCCTGCCTGTATTCCAGATTAGGTTTGTTTGCTGTGGACCGGGATTAGATTTCGCAATTCATAGTGCACGGTATTCACTCAAACTCGAAGCTTTAAGCGAGAGACAGGCACGAGGAAGTGGCAGAGGGGGGAGGAGAGAGCCATGCTCATGTTGATGATGTTGTTGACGTGGCCGTTCTCTCCATAGCTCTTTGCAGCGCTTTGTGACCCTCGGGTGAAGGGACGCTTAAAGAAATGTAAATATGATTGTGAGTTGTAAACCTGGTCTCCAGGCATTCGGGAATAATAGATCATCGGGTGACGTTACATGCTCGAGGGAAGGAGGTTGCTGTGCTTTGTCTCGTGAAAGTTGTCAATTCCGGCGATGGACTGGCGTCCCATCGTCGGTATATCCTTGCCTTGCGCCCTGTGTCTGCCGGGATAGGCTCCGGCTTCACCGTGACCCTGTATAGGACTAAGCGTTTTCAGACAATGAGATGAGATGAAGTTGTCAATTCGTTTCCATCGACAAGCACATGCAGAGGACAATAACAGGTCGATTATCGCTTTACCAACGTTAATTAATCCTCAATGAGCACGGTCGGAGAGTATGATCAGATTTCGAGACTTTGCCATGGTAGGGCAAGGCATTTATTCAGCAGTTGATTGGCAGAGGGCTCTCGGTATTTAATCATAGCGAGAAATGGGAGAGTAATGGGTTTTCAGTCGTCACTTGTGTTGACATGCACTGTACCCGCTTGGATGACCTCAGGTGCCAGTTGGTTCAACCTCAAATCGATTTTTGAATCTGCGAATAATTATTTCTAATACGTAGCTCTTTCGCGACCAGTATCGTGTTACTCGTAAATGTTTTTTTTTTGGGTCAGATGGCTGCACGAGTGAAATGTGTGTCGTAAACCTTCCTCCACCCGACACAGCCGATGGATGAAGTTATCACGTGATGAATAAACGAAGTGGGTACCCACCAAGTTACCTCTGAGATCTGTCGAGTGAACTTCGATACAGATAATAAGGGACAGCACTTTCCCATCTGCTCTTCTACAAATATCAATAATTATTATTTAGAGATGCACTTATCCAGGGCGACTTACATCATCACACACATTTAAATTAAAAAATGTCTACGTACCTAATACCGGTAGTACAAAGTTGCACGTTTGAGGAGTATAATTTTTTATTTGCATAGTGGAAATTTAGAAAATATTTTGTGCTAATTTTTAAGTCAGGGGAGAAGCTCTGAGTGGGTGGCACGGTTGCCCAGTGAGTAGCGCTGTCGCCTCACAGCAAGAATGTCCCGGGTTCGAATCTCGGCTCGGGTGCCTTTCTGTGTGTGGAGTTTGCGAGTTCTCTCCCCGTGTCCGCGTGGGTTTTCGCCGGGCACTCCGGTTTCCTCCCGCAGTCCAAAAAAACACGCCACTGCGTAGGTTAATTGGCTCGCAGACTAAAATTGCCCGCAGCGTCCGGTGACGAACTGGCGTCCCATAGTGGGTATATCCTTGCCTTGCGCCCTGTGTCTGCCGGGATAGGCTCCGGCTTCACCGTGACCCTGTATAGGACTAAGCGGTTTCAGACAATGAGATGAGACGTCTTCCAGACTTGTTCGCCCAGGGAGATGCTAGCAGGAGTGCTCGACTCCAGACCCCTTCGCCAAGGGTAACCTTAGCAGGAGTGCTGGACTCAAGGTGACATTGCTGTGGGTTTCATTTAATTATTGACGAGTGCAAGGCGATGGTCGTTATTTAATGTTTCACCTTCACCCTGAGCTTAAAGTCAGAACTCATTGGAGATGGGGGCATTGGGGGGGAGCAGGGTGGACAGCTTGGTGCATGGCGTGTGTACTCTATGTATGCACGTCTGTTGAAATTTAAGTGAAGCCATGATTATTGGAAAGTGTGCGTTGACGGTGCCTATGATTGCCTTCGTGGAGAACGGTGGGCCGGCGGTTGGCGCAGCGCTGGGCTATCCGGCGACCCGAGTTCGAATCCCGCTCACGGCCAACACCAGTGACGATTTTCTGCACCGGTCCTGGGCCTCCCCTAGGTCGAGTCAGCCTCAAACGAGTACCTCGTGCAATGTGAAAATATTGCCACGAGGGAGACAAAGGCGGCCGGGCGTGGTGCTGGTCACCCACCCCCTCCTGTGCCGTGTCGACCTTCATAGGTGCTTGCTAACGGTACTTGTCTGTTAAGACTTTACGGGAGATCCTGGTTTCTTTGTATGATTGCCTGACTAATTGAAACCCCTCGCTTGTGAAACAAGTTAGGAAATCCCCATGTATATGCATGAAGGGTGCAGGGCATGGAAGTACAGTATTCGATTGGTGCTATGGAAGTAGACAGGTAGTAGTAGTGTCTGTCACGACTAGTTAGGTGGCCCAGTGGGTAGCGCTGTCGCTTCCTCACAGCCAGAAGGACCTGCGTTCGAATCTCGGCTCGGGTGCCTCTGTGTGTGGAGTTTGCGAGCTTCTCTCCCCCGTGTCCGCGTGGGTTTTCGCCGGGCACTCCGGTTTCCTCCCGCAGTCCAAAAAACATGCTGCCGCATAGTTTAATTGGCTTGCAGACTAAATTGCCTGCAGTGCCCAGTGATAAGACTGGCGTCTCATCGTGGGCGTATCCCTGCCTTGCACCCTGTGTCTGCCGGGATAGGCTCCGGCTCATCGCGACCCTGTACAGGACTAAGCGGCTTCTGACTAGATGAGATGAGTTTTCAGTCGGGTAAATTCTTCACAGCAGCACATGTCGACACTAAACTTTAGTTCGCACTGGAGCAACTTTAAAATAATTCTATTG
>JAZEWT010000022.1:12088363-12099881 GCA_036362905.1 Mordacia mordax
CGCCCCACACAGCAGCACATATCGACACGAAACTTTAGTTCGCACTGGAGCAACTTTAAAATAATTCTATTGGCCTCCCGCTTTCAATGGACAGAGGGATGCTTTCCACCTCGTCAAAAGTAGACAGAGGGAGACCTTAGGTGAGATGGAAGGATTCGCTGGAATGAGATTTGAGGACAGTGGATGTGAGTAGAAGAGAGGAACAGAATCGAGGCACCGAGCAACAGCAGGACTTCAGGATTAGAAGGAACAACACCATTGCGGTGGCAGGTGGAACAGGGAACACTCTTGCCTCCCAGTGAGAAAAGCTTTGTGTTCAATTTCCGATCCGGGTGCCATTCTGCGTGCAGTTTGTATGTTCTCCCGTTATTCTGAGCCTGCGGTTTCTGCTCAGAGCCAAATACGAGTATGCAATGCAGATGGCATTGGCCAAAGATGAGACTGTAATGATGTAGGTTTTCACTGCTCGATGCATGATGATTGCTTCGAAAAGCTGCTCTCTCGGGACAGTCGCGTCGATGCGAGGAGAGGAGAGAGAACCATCGACGCGGCTGTACCGAGAGGGCAGCTTTTCGAAGCAATCAAAGATGAGACTGTTAATAAGTTAGCTGTAAATTATTCAATCATACGTAGCGTCTCACTCGCAAGTGCATGTATGTTTGCACTGCGGGTATCGTTTTTGCACATTTCACATTTCATCTGCAAAACACCAAAGCTTTTCTGTCTTGTTTCAGCTTTAATTCCCGCTTAGCGATTGCTGAAACTTGAGAGAGCCAGCAGCAATATTCCCAAAAGTCAGAAAAATTCCAAGTGACACCAGTCATGCCTGCAGAAAAAAATCGTCAACAAGAGAAGTCAGAAGAACGCGTTGCACGCTTGGAACTAGTTTGCTTATAGGGCTGGTACTCTGCCAATGCTCATGAAAGTCACATTATGAACCAAGTAATTAAGTAAAAATGAAACAATATTAAAGGGATGTTAAGAGCCTAATAATACAATTTGAGGAAAGCCTTCCGGCATAGGAAATGCTTCAAATCGAGACATGAAGATTATCAGTTAGTGGCTGCGAACCCGTGTCCTTTTTCATATTCAAGCAGCTTGTGCAAGGACGCTCGCTGGAGCAGTTGGCGCGGCGCGCGGGTCTTTATGCGAGCGGGCCCGGCACAAATCGCTTGCGAGCCGCGCGCCGCTGTCGCCCGTAGCGCACACGAGCACGCTACAGAAATACACGCGCCGGTAACCGCAGCCGCGGCGTGCCGCCAGGGCAGCGGGCCGAGATATAAATACGGCCGAGAGGTTCGGGCAAGTTCAGGGCGCGCGCGTATATCGTCTGCGGTGCGGCGGTATGGACCGCCCCACGTCCACGTTGCCAGTGATCTCGGCGACGGCGATATTTGGCGAGGGATTGTACGGTCGCGCGGTGAGCAGCCGCGCCGCCTCGCGACAAGGAGGCCCCGGCTTCGATGCCCAGCTCGGGTCGATCCTGCGCTCGTTAATGCCCCAGTGAGCTTGCAAGCTCCAGACGCGGGATTCCTGCGACGGGACAAACATTCGAACGGGCCAGCGCAGCAGCGCGTATAACCAAAGGGTGATTCAACCGGCTCGCCACAGTTTGCGCAAATGGATGGCAGTTGGATTTGCCTCTGTGTGGAGTTTGCACGTCCTCCACCGTGTCCACGTGAGTTTTCGTCGGGTACTCCGGTTTGCTTCCACAGTCCAAAGACACGCCGCTGAGGTTCATCGGCCTCGCTGAACTTGTCCCAGGTGCCCTCTTGTTGTTGACACGCCGCTCTTTCCACAGCTCTGTGCAGCGCTTTGTGACACCCTGGGGTGAAAAGTGCTCGAGAAATGTAAATATTATTGATGATTGCTTCGAAAAGCTGCTTTCTGCGAGATAGCCGCGTCGATTGCTTCCTCTCTCCAATCGACGTGGCTGTCCCGAGGAGCAGCTTTTCGAAGCAATCGTCATGCATCGAGCCGTGAACACCGACATTATTGCAAATATTATTGTAGATTTTTTTTCAAGAGAGCGGCACGGTGGCCCAGTGGGTAGCGTTGTTGCTTCATAGCAAGAAGGTCCCAGGTTCGAATCTCTGCTCGGTAGCCTTTCTGTGAGGAGTTTGCGAGTTCTCTCCCCGTGTCCGCGTGGGTTTTCGCCGGGTACTCCGGTTTCCTCCCACAGTCCAAAAGCATGCTCCTGGATAGGTTGATTGGCTCGCAGACTAAAATTGTCCCGCAATGCCCGGCGATGGACCGGCGTCCCGTCGTCGGGTGTATTCCTGCCTTACGCCCTGTGTTTCCGGGATAGGCTCCGGCTCACCGTGACCCTATATAGGATTAAGCGGTTTCAGATAATGAGATGAGAGACTAAATTGCCCACAGTGCCCGGTGATAGACTGGCGTCCCATCGTGAGTATATTCCTGCCTTGCGCCGTGTGTCTGCCGGGATAGGCTCCGGCTCACCGCGACCCTGTGCAGGAATAAGCAGTTTCTGACAATGAGATGAGATTTTTTTTAAGGCCACTCCATTGTAAGTGCCAGGCATACCTGCACTTAGCTCGGCTCCACGCCTCCGTATCTTCAGTCTCTGTGTCTCCTCTATGACCTGGCATGAAATTTTCACGAGGCAGGATGGCGCAGCTGTAACGTAAGAGCCAGAAAGAAAATACGTCCCTTCGCAGTTCGAGTCCCCGTCTGGGGCGCCTTTCTGTGTGGCGTTTGCGTGTTCGCCCCTTGTCCTGCGTGCGTTTCCTTCCGCTTCTCTGATTGTCCTCCCACATTAATAGCAAAAATATGTTGATTAATGAAATTGGCCGATAACATAGTGATGTAACACAGCGTCGGGGCAAATGTTGGCACCGGCTGAATGCATGGCTGCCTTCCCCTCGCCTCTCTGTGGTTTTCCTCACTACACCTCTGCAATGATATGAGTCGCGTTGGATGAGGGCGTCTGCTAAATAATAACGAATAATAATCTAAGTGGCATTATTAGTCATGAATTTGTTCAGTTTCTGGACGTTCGTCCATTGTACTTGGGCACCACGTGTCAGCCGCTTGTGACCGTGGTTCGAGGTGGAAGTACGTGGCCTGCGTGATTTTGTAAGAGAGGAACGTCCATGGGTCATCCACGCCGGTGTCGGTTGTAATAATAATAATGATAATTGCATTTATAGAGCGCTTTTCACCCGAGGGTCACAAAGCGCTGCACACCGCTGCGGAGAGAACGGCGCGTCAACAACAACGACACAACGGAAAATCAGCAAGAATAACTTTTTTTGGGTTGATTATTTTTTTTTACAAATCTGAGCTGTGGAGAGAACGGCATGTCACCGACAGTTCTAAGTTACATTAGCCCTATACACGAAGTAATTACAGCGATTATGGTATTTAATTTGGTATTTGATCTTAGCAAATGCTCCTCCGAAAACATTAGTGCCTGCACGAAAAAATTGCACCTCTCGACAATGGTGTCCACCGGTCATACGAGCACCATACGATGAGACTGAACTTACCCGCTCAGGGGCCGCGGCGGCGGCGGCGGCGCTGGCGGCGGCGCTGGCGCTTTTCGCGCTCGCGTCAAGGCCATCGACAGCCTCGGTTCGCAAGCCGCGTTCTCGCAGCCCGTGGGGGGTTTTCCAAGAGGAGTCGCACGCGCGACACGCGCACGAAGCGCCCGACGGATGCCTCTGACGCGCGAGGCGAAGCGCGTCGCGAGGCGAAGCGCGTCGCGATGCGGGGGAGAGGGGGAGCGATCGACGCGGCTGTCCCGAGAGAGCAGCTTTTCGAGGCACTCTCCATAGAGGATTTTCTTCAAAACGACTCGCCGTATGGGCGGCGCGGTGGCCCAGTGGTTAGCGCTGTCGCCTCACAGCAAGAAGGTCCCGGGTTCGAATCTCTCGGCTCGGGTGCCTTTCTGTGTGGAGTTTGCATGTTCTCTCCCCGTGTCCGCGTGGGTTTTCGCCGGGCACTCCGGTTTCCTCCCACAGTCCAAAAAGCATGCTGCTGCATAGGTTCATTGGCTCGCAGGCTAAATTGCCCCGCAGTGCCCGGCGATGGACTGGCGTCCCATCGTCGGTATATCCTTGCCTTGCGCCCTGTGTCTGCCGGGATAGGCTCCGGCTCACCGTGACCCTGTATAGGACTAAGCGGTTTCAGACAATGAGATGAGATGAGACGACTCACCGTGTTTATTGTTGAGATTTAGACGTTTCAGCTGCGGTTGACTGATTTTGCGGAAAGGTCAAGTAGTTATGTGAGTGTGTAACATAAAACCCTGGCTCGCCAGAATATTGAGGGGCGCCCTGCTCCCGTGAGCTGAAATACCCTACTGCCTGAAATTTAAACAGGCTGCTGCCCACTTTTCCTTCATAAATTAGATACACACTGCACTCGGTACGATTGTGGCCAGTCAGCACAAACGATGGATCGTATTGTAAACCCATCGCGGCACGAATGGATACGGACTCGCAGGGCTACGAAGAGACTTGTCGAGATATATTACAGACACAAGCCGCAGCGGTGCGATTTTTGGCTGCATGGTAAACCACTGTGGTCTGTGCTCCTTCAGTGGAGGGGGGTAGGAATAGCAAAACTGCATGAGATTTCTCTCCCGACTGAAGCCCTCTCCGTGTGGCTAAGCAGGCATTGGCATGGGCGCGTCTCACGATTTTGCCGTCATCGTACGCAGGAGTAGACTGGAATAAATCTGAAAGTAATACTCGCGTGTGTGCGTGGCATGCCGCACAGAACGTGCGCATGTTTGATGTACATTACGGTGTGCGGTACGTGTTCATGCACAGACCAAAAATACTGCGCGGTGTAGCGCGTGGTTATATATGGCCCGAGGGTGCGCATTTCTCTTCCCTCGCCCCCTGCCCCGTCACCTTGCCTTCCCTGCCACTCACTGTCTGAAACCGCTTAGTCCTATACAGGGTCATGGTGAAGTCGGAGCCTATTCCGGCAGACACAGGGCGCAAGGCAAGGATATACCGACGATGGGACGCCAGTCCATCGCCGGGCACTGCGGGGCAATTTAGCCTGCGAGCCAATCAACCTATGTAGCAGCATGCTTTTTGGACTGTGGGAGGAAACCGGAGTGCCCGGCGAAAACCCACGCGGACACGGGGAGAGAACATGCAAACTCCACACAGAAAGGCACCGGAGCCGAGAGATTCGAACCCGGGACCTTCTTGCTGTGAGGCGACAGCGCTAACCACTGGGCCACCGCGCCGCCCCCTTCCCTGCCACCCCAGTGCTAACCTGGTGCAGCAAGCCACGTCAACTGCGTACTTTACACATTATACACGCGGTAACACGTTCTAGTCCATTTTATTATGCAATGAAAACATATCAAAGTATACATTATGGGAATTATAACATTATTTTGGCAAGATTCTTTTCATAATATAGACATCAATATGGGTTTGTATTAATTGGCCGATTTGGTGTCACCAAGTCTGGGTAGCCAGAGGTCCGATACCCAGGGTAGCGCTGTCGCCTCACAGCAAAAAGGTCCCGGGTTCGAATCTCGGCTCAGGTGCCTTTCTGTGTGGAGTTTGCATGTTCTCTCCCCGTGTCCGCGTGGGTTTTCACCGGGCACTCCGGTTTCCTCCCACGGTCCAAAAAACATGCTGCTGCATAGGTTAATTGGCTTACAGACTAAATTGCCCTCAGTGCCCGGTGATGGACTGGCGTCCCATCGTGGGTATATCCCTGCCTTGCGTCCTGTGTCTGCTGGGATAGGTTCCGGCTCACCGCGACCTTGTACAGGGTTAAGCCATTCTGACAATGAGATGAGATGGGTTTGGCAGGCGACCAGAATGGACGTGTGCCAACAGCACCAGGATGCTGCCGGATTATTACATCTGTAGAGGGCGGCGCGGTGGCCCAGTGGTTAGCGCTGTCGCCTCACAGCAAGAAGGTCCCGGGTTCGAATCTCTCGGCTCGGGTGCCTTTCTGTGTGGAGTTTGCATGCTCTCCCCGTGTCCGCGTGGGTTTTCGCCGGGTACTCCGGTTTCCTCCCACAGTCCAAAAGCATGCTCCTGGATAGGTTGATTGGCTCGCAGACTAAAATTGTCCCGCAATGCCCGGCGATGGACTGGCGTCCCGTCGTCGGGTGTATTCCTGCCTTACGCCCTGTGTTTCCGGGATGGGCTCCGGCTCACCGTGACCCTATATAGGATTAAGCGGTTTCAGACAATGAGATGAGATGAGTTTACATAGAGCCAAATTTGGCTTGCTTGATGACGCATTTGCAATTGTTCTTTGCAACTTTTCAGTTGACAAGACAGGAGAGAGACAATTGTGACACCATCCGTAACCTGTCCTCTCTTGCAGCAGAGACTGCTGCCTGACTGTTAAAGTAGACTCACGGTTGAGATTGAGTTTTGTCAAAAGTTTGGAAAGTGTTGCTTACTGTTTAGAGTCCCACGGGTATTATAATATAAATATAATGGAGCAAGTGTGTTTATGTATGCATGTAATAATATTTGCACTTTTAGGGTGTTTTTCACCCGAGGGTCACAAAGCGCTGCACAGAATTGTGTCGAGAACGGCATGTTAACAACATCAGAGTGGATCAATTAAAGTAAAATATAATGGCTGTAAATCAATGAAGGACATAACGTAACAGATAAAATAATTGTTGAACAAATAAAGGAAGGAATATATTTTCACAAGCAATGCTCATTGTTGAATTGATCACTTAGTGAAAGGCATACAATGTACATATCACTATATATGTGTGACCGCACTGAGGGTATCGGGATTAAACCCTTAGTAAACGCACACTTTATGTGCATAACACCAAAACGTTTGTCTTCTTTCAGCTTTATATTCCCGCCTATTGATTACTTAACCGAAACTTCAGAGAGTCAGCATCAATACTCCCAAAAGGGGGTTTTGCAACAAATCGAGGTCAGAGCAGTCATGTAAACGGAATATGTCAACAAGAGACATCGGAAGAATGTGTTACACTCTTGGAGTAAGATTGCCTGTAGGGCGAGTACACTACTGGTATTGGTAATTGCAATTGGTTGTAATTACAGATCAATGAACGTGCCACGTAATTGAGATTGCACTCAAATTGTAGCCCTATGAATGAGCAATGGTGTGACACTCATGTCTGTTATCGATCCTCAGCCATTGGTGGAAATTCCACATTTCTGTGCCGAGGTGCTGGGCCCGGCATCTCCATTGCATAAGCGCTGTGGACTTCTCACACCAACACTTGGTTTGGAGTTCACAGCGCTGCAGTTGTCAGTTCCTATTCACGATCTCCATTATTACAAATCTAGAACCGAGTTCGGTGTCTGTTTCGAATTAATTGACACTTCGGCTTAAAAAAAAAGCATATCCGTCACCTTCTAAGCGCTCACCAAGGCTGTGAGTCCTGCGCGGATTTCTTGCCGACCTTTTTAAACGTGGTCAGTCACCTTGCCGGTGTTACAGTTCAGTGTGCAAACCAACTCGGCATCGCTCGACCACTCGGCATGGCGTCCCCACGTGAGCGTTTTCGTTGTTGTGGGCTGCAGCCCGCTTTAAAATCTCAACCTCGGCGCGGCGTAGCTCCGTTCAACAATCGTTAAGCCGCTCCTCTGCGCCGCAGCACCTCAAGGACAAGTTCTGGAACTTCGTCTTCTACAAGTTCATCTTCATCTTCGGGGTGCTCAACGTGCAGTCCGTGGACGAGGTGGTTCTCTGGTGCATCTGGTTCTCCGTGCTGGCTTTCATGCACCTCATGGTGCAGCTGTGCAAAGACCGCTTCGAATACGTGAGTGTCCCCCTTCCGCCGCCGCCGCCGCCGCCACCGCCGCGCAAGCGCATCGTCATTGCAATCGCCACAGGGGAGAATTGCCGCCAACAGGCTCGCACTCTCGGCATAGCCCTAACGCGCGCCCTCTCCGCGAAACCCGCCGCAGCTGTCCTTCTCGCCCACGACGCCCATGGGAAGCCACGTGCGCGTGCTGTCGCTGTTGCTCGTCATGAAGCTGCTGTGCCTGACGCTCATGCTGGTGTGCGTGGTCGTGGGCCAGCTGCACGGCGTGCACACCTTCTTCTTCATGGCGGCCGAGGTGAGTTGGCCGGCATGGGGCAGGGAGGCGAGCCGAGGGGGCAAAGCTTCGTTGCCCCGACTGGCGAATCAGCTCATCGGTGCGTTTGGCATTGGCACCGTTTGCGTAGCGCGACCGCGTCGCGACGGAAGGCGCTGCGTTGCACAAATGAGCGCGAGTCGCCAGCAGAGTCACGTTGGGCGGGCGATGTTGCTGCGCTTTTTTTTTGGTTTTTTGAAACCACTTTGAGCAATTTGTTGAGTTGTAAATTTCCGTTGAGTCGGGATCACGATGCGGGCAAATTCGGCTTCGATGATTTTATTGCGAGCGCTCCAGCGCGCACCGCGCAGCCGACTGCGCCCGCTTTCGGTTAACGCAGCCGCGTTGTGACCTGTGCGGCCTTCGAGCTTTGAGCCACAATCCTCCGCGATCAATCGTGCCGCTGCCCCGATATCTAACCATCTCGCGACGCTCGTCGTTGTCGCTCGCCAAGTCCCAAGGCCCACGGCGGTCGTCATATTCCTTGGTCGCAGAGAACATTGAGCGATTCACGTTAACGATTATTCATTCGATTTAAAAACACCTTGCCAAAAGCACTCGGGGTGCTGTACGGAGGACCCGGTCACAAATAAAGTTTAAACATAGGACATCATGACGTCAAATGAAAACTTTCAAGGAGTTTAAATGGTTGAATAGTGACAACATACGAAATAAATAAGGCTCTGCAAGAATCATGACACTCTTAAGGATTTGAGTGCTAAGCATATACAAAATATCATCTCATCTCATTATCTGAAACCGCTTAATCCTATATAGGGTCACGGTGAGCCGGAGCCTATCCCGGAAACACAGGGCGTAAGGCAGGAATACACCCGACGATGGGATGCCAGTCCATCGCCGGGCATTACGGGACAATTTTAGTCTGCGAGCCAATCAACCTATCCAGGAGCATGCTTTTGGACTGTGGGAGGAAACCGGAGTACCCGGCGAAAACCCACGCGGACACGGGGAGAGCATGCAAACTCCACACAGAAAGGCACCCGAGCCGAGAGATTCGAACCCGGGACCTTCTTGCTGTGAGGCGTCAGCGCTAACCACTGGGCCACCGCGCCGCCCCATATACAAAATGTAGGATATTATACGCCCGGGGTACATAAACTAACATTTATTAATTATCCAACGTTCCTAAAGGACCCTGCACTCATTCTCTGCAATGGTTAATGTTTTGTTCCTTTTATATTTGTTGCTGTTGTGCTCACGAACCACCGAACTCCGGTGGAAAAATAGTCGAGCACTTGGCTATAAACGGGGGTCATCCGTGCAACAAAATCAAATAAAGTGCACGATGCAATCAGGTGAGAAGGCAGTCGGTGCTTTGGAGCAGGTGGCATTGATGTAGATTGAGTTGGACGTGCTCTGTGTGGCGGGGCCCGGTAAGGAACCGCCGATCAGACGGCGGGGTGAGGAGAGGTGAGCAACAAGCGTGGGCCACACAGGCAGTCGTGGAGACTCAATAAGAAGCTCGAGATGAGCGTCGAGCGCGCGAAGAGGGAATGAGAGGCGACAGTGACGGTGATGGAGTGCGACACAGGCGGCCGGGGGCTGAGTCGTTAATAAAGCCCACCGCTCTTTATTGGATTCAGACACCACGTATCGGCAGTCACCGGTCCATTGCTCAGCCACTCGTTTTCTGAGCTCCATCTGCCACCCAAACCCACTTCGATGATGTCATAAACTTGGATGGGAAGTCTGTACTCCGGTTCACCTACCAGGGTATTTCCAACCACTTCACATTTCGGTAAAGCCACACAGTTTTTCACACACACGCCAGAGTGTCGCCGCAATGTCTGTTGTTGATTGCAGTTTCTGTTTCTCTCTTTCAACAGTGCCTCCTGGTTGCGTTCAGGACGATGCATGTCCTAATAAGGTACTTGGCACGGCAAGGTGTGCATGTACGTTTGAGTGCGTGCCGAGAGTGCGTGGAATTCATCAGTATGTCACGGAGCAAGCATTTGTATACAAGTATATTTGCACCAAGGGGCGGCGCGGTGGCCCAGTGTGTAGCGCTGTCGCCTCCTCACAGCAAGAAGGCCCCGGGTTCGAATCTCGGCTCGGGTGCCTCTCTCTGTGGAAAACGGGATAGCCTGGAGCAAACACGTGCAGAACAGGGGGAGAGAGTGCAAGCTCCGTGCAGAAAAGCAGCCAAGACAGGAATCCAACCCAGGGAGTTTACTTTGAGACACACATATTACAACTGTGCTGCCTTTGTGGCCATCGGGTGAAAAGCGTTCTATAAATGCAATTATTATTAATTATTATTATTCCCTGGCTGCCAAATGGCATGAATTTAGCTCAACCTTTGTTCATCCTGTTCTATCTAGAATTTATTTTATTTTCCTGTACAGATCCCTTTCCGTGAAGTTGTCAAGCAAAAGAAATGTATTTTCAGGCCACTGGGCCTCTTTCCCAGCAATCCTCTCTTCCACGATTTCTTTAGTGAAACCTCCACAGCCACGAATGCGCAAGGGGCATTTGCACTGCATTGTGATAATAATAATAACAATTGCACTTCCAGAGCACTTTTCACCCGAAAGGTCACACAGCGCGGCACAAAGCTGTGGAGAGAACTGAACGCCAGCAACAACAACAACGACATAAGAACCGCAAATCAGCAACAACAACGTTTTTTGTTGTTGTTACAAATGTGCGCTGTGGAGAGAACGGCACAACATCAGAGCACTTAATCTGAAAGTCATCTATTATGATAGTGTTCTAATGCGTGTGACACATGCCCTGCAGGTATGCCATTCACCTGTGGGATCTCAACCAGGAGGGCACGTGGGAGAACAAGAGCACCTACGTGTACTACACAGACCTGATTATGGAGCTCATGCTGCTGTGCATTGACCTCATGCATCACATCCACATGCTGGTAAACGCACTTGCTCGCGCGCGCGCCTGGCCTGCCACCAAGCGCCGCGGTGACCTCGCCGCCGCTTGGCGGCGAGCGGCGGTTGTTGTTGCACACACGGGCCGCGATCTGCCGCGAACAGTGTGCCGTGCGTTCGAGTCGCGCTCGAGGCCAACGTTGGTGTCGAATACCTGAACCGGCCCTGGGCCTCACCTTGAGCGACTTGCGCTTAAATTATTCATCGGTGCGGTGTCTAAATATGATCCCCGAGGAGACAAAGGAGCCCAGGCAATATGCTAACCACCCACTGCTTTGTGCACCACGCCAGCCTAATTAGGTCCTTGTTAACAGCGCTTTCCTTCCAACAAGTCTCTAAAAGGCTGTGCGGAGAATTCTATTCTTTGTCTGCTAACAGCACTTGCCCCATCAGCCTTTGTACCTATACAGGGCATCTTTGGCTTGGTCTTTGTGGAACTGCGGTAGTGGGCGGCGCGGTGGCCCAGTGGTTAGCGCTGTCGCCTCACAGCAAGAAGGTCCCGGGTTCGAATTTCTCGGC
>JAZEWT010000022.1:12104287-12117810 GCA_036362905.1 Mordacia mordax
CATTAAGTTTGGTGATGGTCATTGTCACAGCCAACCGCAGCATAGACAAAGTGCAGTCACTAAACACTAAGTTTGGTGATGGTCATTGTCACGGCCAACCGCAGCATAGACAAAGTGCAGTCACTAAACAAGAAGTTTGGTGATGGTCACTGTCACGGCCAACCGCAGCATAGACAAAGTGCAGTCACTAAACACTAAGTTTGGTGACTGCACTTTGTGTGAATGATTGCTTCGAAAAGCTGCTCTCTCGGGACAGCCGCGTCGATCGCTCCCTCTCTCCACCTCGCGACGTTTCGCCTCCTCACGTCAGAGGCATCCTCAGGCGCAGTGCCTCTTAACGTGTGAGGCGAAACGTCGCGACTGTCCCGAGGGAGCAGCTTTTCGAAGCAATCATCATGCATCGAACCGTGAATAACCTACATCGTTAGATTCCATTTTGTGTGTTGCTGGACCAGCAGTGTGTAGCAGATGTCCAGGAAACATCAGAATCGCGCAGACCTTCCAAGTCGTTTAAGAGATACGCGCAGTAAATACATTTAGCTTCTATCTGTTTTTCTTAGTTTTTGTAACACGCCCTTGTAGTGTGGTTTTGACAGTACGGTGCTATAGGGATTATTCAAATTGTCATTGTTATCATTGGACAGAGGGGGCGGCGCGGTGGCCCAGTGGTTAGCGCTGACGCCTCACAGCAAGAAGGTCCCGGGTTCGAATCTCTCGGCTCGGGTGCCTCTCTGTGCGGAGTTTGCATGCTCTCCCCGTGTCCGCGTGGGTTTTCGCCGGGTACTCCGGTTTCCTCCCACAGTCCAAAAGCATGCTCCTGGATAGGTTGATTGGCTTGCAGACTAAAATTGTCTCGCAATGCCCGGCGGTGGACTGGCATCCTGTCGTCGGGTGTATTCCTGCCTTACGCCCTGTGTTTCCGGGATAGGCTCCAGCTCACCGTGACCCTATATAGGATTAAGCGGCTTCAGATAATGAGATGAGATGAGATCATTGGACAGAATTGCCCATCTTATACCAAAAAAACTGCGAGAATAAATATCGTTCCGATACCTGCCGTGTAACAGCGAGCCACGGTGATGATGACTGAGTAGCAAATTGTGCAAAGTACTCGCCCGACTGCTGGATGCGGAAGAAATGCATTTACAGTGCTGCTCTCGGGTCGCACTAATGGCTTGAATGAGAAGTCAAACTTGATTCCAGAAGTGGTTTAACCGCCGGCGCCGACGGATTCGCATTGCCTTGCCCGCGCGCAGGATCGCGCATCGCGAGCTGGCTGCCGAGTTTCTCCGTGGAAGTGATGCACACCTCCAATCTGATCGGCCTGCCAGCCATCACCAACTCCCAGCTCAACACCATGGTACCCGCGTGCACCGCGCTACGCCACGCCGGCACAGAGAGACGCACGCCGGCACAACCCATCCGGAGGTGTCGGTGTCGCGCTTTGTGACCCTCGGGTGAACGGCGCTCTATAAATGCAGTTGTTATCATTATTAATAATTGCATTTGTTAATAATCAACCTACCCCGCCGTTCACTCGTTGGAGAATTCTTGCGGCAAGGTCGCATCCCGATCCCCTTTTCCACGAAGACCTGGCGGTACCCTCCTGAAAAGGAGTCTCGAGGCGCGGCGATTTGGTTTTCCTGGGTAAAAAAACGTGTTTTTTTTAAAGAGAAGGAAAGGTTTTTAGCATTTCTGGCAATTGTACAGGTGTTAAGATCTTAAAACACCAAAATTGACACCTTTCACAAAGTGTCTTTAAGATCTTACCACCTGTATAATTGCCAGAAATGGTGAAAACCGTTTCTACTCTTTAGATATGTTCACTGGTAAAAGTACCCATAACTTAAACTGTGTTCTTCCAGTTTTTTCTGCGTTTGACTAATAGTTTTACGTTTTTTCATCCATTCTTGTATATCTCATCTCATCTCATTATCTGAAACCGCTTAATCCGATATACGGTCACGGTGAGCCGGAGCCTATCCCGGAAACACAGGGCGTAAGGCAGGAATACACCCGACGACGGGACGCCAGTCCATCGCCGGATTCTTGTATATTGTTGCAGTATTTCTTTGTAGAGCGATTCTGCATTTAAAAATCGCATAGAGACCTCATCTTTGCTCCAGAGTAAACAAAACATTTATAATTGTTACGCTCACGTGATTAGCGTGGAATAATGCCTGCGAAAGTCTGTTACTCACATTTTTATTACGTGCTTTAGGTTGCCCCGAGGCTAACCGAGCAACCAAAACCACACAAATGAGCAGAATATGCGGGGGAACGGGCGCAAATGAGATGGTAATGACAAGAAGAACGAACATAAAATGAAAACCTGTGTCATTACATGAAATAAAAAATCTAAATCATGTCCTTGCATTGAATCTCAACCACAAATTGGTGACAATTACAGGGGGCGGTGGTGGGTGCTACACAGTTATTCATTATATGCTTAGCACATGCATCTCTAAACATGGTTGTGGAGGCTGGGTATTGCCTGCGTTATGAATTCCACATTACAGAGACGACCTCTGTGGTACTCAGCTGTAACCCTACAACGGTAAACTGGGTGGGGGGGGTGGGTGTTGACTGCGCGTGACTGCGCGTGCCTGCGCGTGTCTGCCTTGCAGGCGCACCAGATCCAGGCGATGTTCCCGCAGGTGCCCTACCACGCCATCCTGCAGGACCTGCAGCTCACCCGTTCGGTGGAGGTGACGACGGACAACATCCTCGAGGGTCGCATCGCCGTGCCCTTCCCCATGCAGCAGGTCGGCCCGGGTTAGCGCCGCCGCGCTCCGCGCCGGCCTTGTGGCGCCGCTTTGTTGATTTGAAAACGGAAACCCCCGCATGTCTTTGGGAGAGCGCCTCGTCGAGAATCGTTGAGACTGTGTCTCAGAACGCCTGAGGGAGGCCTCCCAACGCGTGCGGGTGAGACGTCAGAAAGGAGAGGAGGATCGCTCGACATGGCTATCCTGAAAGAACAGCTTTGGAGAGCAATTCTCACGCTTCGGCCCATGAAAACCCATACCGGCACAGAGTGCTTTGTTGTTTTATTCAGTGACGACTAAAGGGTCAGGTAGCGGTGCGGCGAGTAGCAGTGGGTGTCGCTGCACCCTCGCCGCAACAAGCGACCGTGGTTACATTCTCGCCTTGGCTGCCTTTCTGTGATGAGTTTCCACGTTCTCTGCCCACGTCCGCATGGTTTGTCACCACGTACTCCGGTTCCCTCCCACAGTCCAAATTCACGCAGCTGCTTAGGTTAATCGCCCTGACGCAATTGCTCCCGGTTTGCCGCGTGACGGACTGGCGTCTCAGCCTTGGCACGGCCCCCCTCTGTACGCTGTGCCTGCACGGATAGGCTCCGGCTCACTGCGACCCCGTTCAAAATTGAGTGGTTACTGATAATGATGGTGATTAAGTGTGGATGACAATGATGAAACGTGGACGATGACGAGAGACTTCTCTCGAAACACCAAAGCACGACTGACTGATGAGATGAAATTAACAAGTGTGGAATGAAGACGCAGAACTAGAGAAATCTCATCTCATCTCATTGTCTGAAACCGCTTAGTCCTATACAGGGTCACGGTGAAGCCGGAGCCTATCCTGGCAGACACAGGGCGCAAGGCAAGGATATACCGACGATGGGACGCCAGTCCATCGCCGGGCACTGCGGGGCAATTTAGCCTGCGAGCCAATCAACCCTATGCAGCAGCATGCTTTTTGGACTGTGGGAGGAAACTGGAGTGCCCGGCGAAAAACCCACGCGGACACGGGGAGAGCATGCAAACTCCACACAGAAAGCAGCACCCGAGCCGAGAGATTCGAACCCGGGACCTTCTTGCTGTGAGGCGACAGCGCTAACCACTGGGCCACCGCGACGCCCACTAGAGAAATCGGTCATTTTATTAATGAGACTGTAGTGCACTGACGGTCAAATAAGGTAAATGGCACGTGTATATAATAGGGCTTTTTGAGTTTAGCGGTTACCTGACCTGATCATTCTCTAGCGGAAAGTCGCACGACCGTTACACCAACTTTGAACGACGAAGGTAATGTGACTGACTGTTTGACAACTCCAGTTGACCAGATGGAATCTTACGTCAGACCACGTTCAGTGTTTACTGTTTGATGACGCCAATAATCTCACGAAGACTCGCCGTCTATTTCCCCATCATCTGATTGGTTGGGCAACAGACCCTGCGATCTGTAATCGATTATTTTAATGACCTGACAGTTCGGGCTCCAATTAATCAATTGACATTCAAACTAATAATTTATTTATCTACTCAGGTGGTTCATGTGGTTGAATCACTGGCTTCTCGAATCCCAACTGGGAGGTCAACTCAGCCAATCATTTCTTCAAAGTAGTTAAATTGCACAACAGTTCATCTACAATCAACAGTCGCCTTCGAACGAACAGAACGATCTCCCACCATAGATGTCTTGAACAGTGCCCTGCAAACTGTGTTAAGCAGCTGCATAAGTATGTGGATTGATTGCTGTATTTTCCTATTTCCTCTTAGAGGCAAGAACCTGCTGGAGGGGTCCGGTTTGGGGGGCCCGATGGCTCCCTAGGATCGGATACAGGCTCCCTCCTGCAGGTATTATTTTAAATTACCAACTAATTTTTCAAATTGCCAATTCATCTTTTGTCTTTTTTTGTGCGGTGTGTGGAGTGTTGGCACACTGGTTTTTACGATCATGGAAATCTTGTGTCACTTCCCAGCCATGGACAACAACAGTGGTGTTTGGCCGTTGAACTTTGAACGCATGTCTCCACAGGGTTGACTCAGTCGTAAATAGTTACCTGGCCATGCATCCGCACTGAAGGGAGGCACATGCTTTGGGGCATCAGTGGTTTAGGCCATGTTGCCGATGTGATTTGGCTTGCTGGCACACTCACAGTAAGTGTTCACCAACGGCATTAGCTCTACAGAATGTATTATTCTATATGTGGCACCATGTAACAATTAGTATTTACGTGCAGTGGCCCTATAGTGTATTTGTATGACTTCGTACCCTGTGTTGTAGTGATACAGCACAACTGCAAGAACCTGTTTGGGAGGTACAGGTTCACGAACTATATGAACCACCACTCACCCAGCTCATCAAACACATCAGTCACCGCTCACATCATCACCGAAGATGTACAGCTGAATAGGTGGTTCATTGTCCTGACTGAATTGCTCCTGGTGCCTTACTTACACCTGCCCGCTGGACAACTGCGCAACAGTTCGTTCCAGCTTAGCTGAAACGGACTGACTGACCACGCACGAACTCTTAGTCTCTCCTAATTATTATCCCGAATCCTGACATATCGTTGAGCTGCTGATGTGAGCGAATCAAGAAACAGCTCTTGTTCTCCATGTGGCCTCTCCTCCCCGCGTCCCAGACGGCCACCACCAGGGCCGACCTCTCGAGTTTCTCTCCGCTCAGCGAGCACTTGCCAGAGCCGGACAAATCCTCTGACGGAGGCCTCGGCAGCGGCGGGGACGATGCGGGTCACCTGCTCGCCGGCGGTGCCGACGAGGAGGAAGAAGAGGAGGAGGACGACGGGCGTTCAGCGGCGGCGGCCGCCGTCGCCGCCGCCTATCGCGAGCCGTTCCCCGGGAGCCCCCGCTTCCCCGCGGCGGGTCTGGTGGGCGCCCGCCGCAACGACTCGGCCGGCAGAGGTGGGTTTCGGCGTTAGAGCGACCGTGTGTGGTGGGCGATGAGCCGTGGAGGTGGATGGTTGGCGGTCGATGGGATGATCTTGGTTCTGTCCATAGCTCTGTGCAGCACTTTGTGACCCTCCGGTGAAAGGTGCTTCAGAAATGTAAAAATTATTGTTATTATGGAGCAAGTGTTTGGATGTGCTGGTATGTCAGCACGCACTGAGGGGTATCAGGTTAGAGAATTGTTCATAAACGCATATTTTATGTGCACAACACCAAGGCTTTTATGTCTTATTTTAGCTTTACTTTTCACTTATTGATTACTTTTCAGAAACGTTAACACTTTCAGTTTTAAATGCCCACATTTGCAGACTCGGGGTGCAAGGCAGGGCTATACCCCCGAATGGATGCCAGTCCATCGCAGGGCACTGGGTGCAATTTAGTCAGATTAAATAAACCTGGGTAGAAATGTGTTTTTGGATGGTGGGAGGAAACCATAGTACCCAGCGAAAACCTATGCAGACACCAGGAGACTGTGTGAATTGGGAGAACATGCTGAAGGAACTATAGCCTGGAGTCGAACCCAGGGCCCTTTTGCTGTGAGGCGTTAGCGCTGCTCACCACGCAAACGTGCAGCGCCCTCGGGAGCGACAGTGGCTCGCTCCGATTCACGCGCCAGCGCCGCGACCTCTCGTTTCAGGGCTGGCCGATGACGCGGCGGCGGCGGCGGCGGCGGCTGCGGCGGCTGCGGCGGCGAAACCCGACTGCGAGACGACGGGTGGACGCTTCTCGAAGTCGGCGGAGGAGCGGCACCGCATGCTGCAGCAGCGCAAAGAGCAGCTCGTCTGCCAAGCGCGCAGGTGAGCGCCGCTCGCTCGTCACGAGAGCGGGGTCACGCACGCTACGGCCTCCTCGCCCGGCTGGCGGGGGGGGGGCCCTGCCCTACGTTTATTGGGCTGTTAATTTGGCCCGGTGGTCGCGGGTTCACCGCTTGTTTGTAGAGGTTCACAGTCGGACGTTTTCCCTGACGATAATGTGAACATTTTCAAAATTTGATAAGTGTCAGGAATTGAAAAGGTTTTTACCGTTTCTGGCAATTATACGGGTGTTAAGATCTTAAAACACCAAAGTAGACATCTTTCACAAATTGTCTAGTTTGCAAAAGCCACAAATGCTTGTAGCAAAATAAGGAAACAAAAAGCGTTGATAACGTATGCATTGTCCTTCAAGTGATAGGCCCACACCAGACATGCCTTTCTTTTGAACCTGATTGTCAGTGTCAGCCAGATGTTGCCAAAGGCAGTCAGCTCAGGACAATACAATATCATTGTTTTAGTAGCTCAGGTCGAGCTGTTTAAGCTATGGGTATACAGTGTACATTTGTACTCTGGTAAAAGTACCCATAGTTGGTGTCAGGGTTGACGCGGAGGGTTGGCTGGGTACCCCCACAATGATGGGGGTTACTGAGCGGACTTTTAAGGCTGGATGCTATTCCTGACACCAATCGCCTGTAGTTGGAAGGTCTCCAGATCGATATTTGTCTGAAACCTCACCCCAGACCTGTTCATGGAGGGAGACCCTAGCAGGAGCACCAGCCTACAGGGGATATAGCTCTGGGTTTTATTGGAACACGAAAAAGGCCTCAACCATGATAATGTTACTATCTATGGGAGGCAGATGAACAGTTCACGGCAAATCTGTCAACAGACGAACAGCTGACAATTTCGATATGATGTGAACATTCCTCAGTCTGAAAATAAAACTATCTCTAAAGTAATCTATAAACTCTATTGACATTAGAATATAGCATCAACTTCTGGGACCATAGAACTGTGTCATGGGAAAGCCTTTAGTGCCCACGAGTCATGCTACCAGGTGCCAGTGTCACTTCTGAATTAGCGGATATGGTGCATCGGTCACATGCCTTATCAGACACGCGCTAGCGACGCTCGCCCGCATGGCCTAAGCCGCTCAACCTGACCACTTTGTGTGGCTGTGCGGTTGCAGGAAATACCTGGTTCGGCCGCCGGTGGAATGGGGTGCGGAAGGAGGCACGGGGAGTGCGGAGATGGAGCGCACAGACCCGGCCTCCGTGCGCAGACGTACGCTGGCAGCGGCTATCGGCAACCGCCTGCCCCACGGACACTCACACCCACCGCACACACTGCACCCACAGTGAGACGGGCGTGGCGGCGGCGGCGGCCTCGCTCATTTTTCATTGGTACGTCCGAGCCAGCGTGGTGCCCTCTACGGCACGGGTTTTTTTTTTAATCCTCCACCATCCGTCTGCCACGCCGAGCCGAAACCAAACCGCGATACGCTGGCCTCACAAGGCAGTTTGAACACCCAGCTCTGCGGCAGAGAAGGGCCATGGATGGGGATAAAGATTCTTTCATTGTGGTGGATGACACCGGGAACCCTAATGCAAGCTTCATCGTTTCACCTACATCCGCGATTCTCAAACGGTGGATCGCGGACCCAACGGTGGGCCGTAAGGGCTACCGAGCGGTCCGTGGACACCCTACCCAAGGTGCACAAAGGTTGAGAAACCCGACGTGCACCTCGACACGTTGATTGTGTGGTAATGTCCGTGTAACAACAACCTGGCATCGGTGGAGTCACGCCGGGCTGACTCGGCACAGCCCTGGCACAGCCCCGGCACAGCCCCGGCGCAACTCAATTGTACAGGGGGGGGGGGTGGAAATAAGTATTGGTGCTCAGCGCGCCGCGCAAGCACGCACAGTCACAGCTGCGCACTGACAGGTGCGCGCGCGCACATGGTCGCACCTTCGCAGTGGTGAATGCAGCTCACACAAACGCTCGCACTGTCGGTCTGCCCAGCGTGCTGTGGCGGGGGCTATTAACGAGAGGGTCATATGCCTGGAACGATGGGGTGGGTGTGACCAGTGCCATATCTGGAAACGTTTGTTTACCGACTTCCCGTGTCCACCCAAGTCCTCATTTAAGACTTTAGTCGACGTACCTGAATTTCTGGTCAAGAATCGAGCCCAGGATTATGAGATTTTAAGGCATTGCACCACCAACTGCAGCATCGCTCCTCATCCCATACGCAGCAGACGTACACGCTCTGAGTTGTGCAGCAGGCATTACTTAGAGCCGCATTAGCACACACTCACGATTTACCTATTTTCTTTCAGAGCTGATCTCTCCTTCGTCACGATTTCCCTCTCACGTTGGAGGCATCTCTAGGCGCCCGACCTTGCCTCCTGCATGTTAAGCGAATCATCGCAACGGAGAGCGAAGGCACGCTCAACACGGCTATCCCTAAAGAGCAGCTCTTGCAAGCCGTTCTCTTACGTTGAGCAGTGAAAAACAACGTAAATACGTTGCCTATATTTTTTTTAAATTTACAAATCGCTGCCGCTTCTCCGACAACCGGTTGCTCTCAACCACCAGTTGGATTTCACTGGCACCATCTCGGGTGCCACGGGTGATTATATCCCAGCTGCGGCCCAGCGCTCGCGTGCAGCTGCGCGGGAGCGATCGCCACCGCAACCGCGGCGGCGGTGATGGTGGCTTCGGCTCTCAGCGCGGCGCTTCGTTCTAACGCCGCATGCCGACAGCCATGCCGTCGGACAGCTATGCTGTCGGACAGCTATGCTGCGCGAGCAATGCAGCATGATTGGGTTCGTGCGTCGCTCTCTGCAGGCTGTGCCAGGTGGAATCTCAACACATTTCTCAATTACACCCTGGCCTTGAAAGCATCTGAATAGGCTATGTTTTTCGGCAATGCTGTTTCGTCGTAGCACATCATGTATGCGCTGTGAAGAAGGGCCATTGCCGGAAGCTTTTGCCTCTTTAGAATTACTCTTTAAGAGGTGCTCTTTTAGGATAGCCGTGTCGGGTGTTCCTCGTCTCTCCGCGACGTTTCACGATATGTCGAGCCATGAAAACTTGCTTTAATGTTGCCTATTTATATACATATATATATATTTTTCCCTTTTAAGGCCACGGGTTTCAACGACGAATGTGTTGAGTTGTTTTTGGATCTGTGCGCCTCGCGCGCCAACTGCTGACGTGTGGGAGCAGCGTCGCCAGATAATGTGGGCGTGTGATGGGCACGGAGGATCCGTTGCTTACCAACACCTGGTCACGACACGCTGCTGCCGCGACGCGGAACAATTAACGAGGTTACGAAGCGCTAACGATCAACGGGTGTGCCTGCTTTACCCCCGCTTCAATGGGAACATTTTTTCCCTTGGCCGGAGGCGTAGAGAGACACGCGTGGGCATTCGTAAGAGCGAGCTCCCCGATGCCGCGAGTTTATTTTGCGAGTCCGGCACGCGCCGTCATTTTTGCCTCTTTGGTTCCGTAGGCGCAACATCCGCGGCATTAAAGAAACATTGACCCCCAACGTCGCGTGCGTTTTCAAGCCGCCGCCATTGATCGGCGCTTGCCGAATCGCGGCGCCAACAGAGACCGGCGCTGTATGTACAACGAGCACAGCGAAAGGTCACTTATGTAAGTATAAAGTAAATATAGTGAATCTAAACGCGCCGTACAGAGTTACGTGTACAGGCAGGTAACGCTCGCTGTTCTCAGCCGTGTGCAGTTCTCAAGTTCTGCTTTTCGCTTGTGGTGTCATTTATGACGTAACTCTTGTAACGCAGGTGCACCCCTTTGTACAGACTAGAATGACAAAATTGTATTTTTGTTGTATAGGAATTGCTTATTTTTCCCCCAACGTTCTCGAATAGGTGATGGTTAATTGTAGATAAAAATGAAAAAAGGGTTTTGAGTTTTGTATTATTTTGTTTTGGATGAGGTTCATACCCCAATAAATTTGCCTTAATTATTTCATCCCTGTGCCTTTTAATCAAATGTAAACTACTGCAATTAGTTTTGGCATCGCTTACTCAGACACTATTTAAGTTGCGCAAACGCCAAATGTAATGCGTACACTGTACATAAAAGAGAGCGGCCAGAGTGTTTTGATGATTAAAAACTAAAGATGTAACTACGAAAAATAAATACCGATCTGAGTTTACTCTCCACGGCCAATAAGCCCATGAGTCCTTTTTAAATGAGCGTTGAGTTCATCAGTTGTGCTGTATAGCTCCTGCGTGTTTGTTATTCGGCACAATGTCATGTCCGACGCTTAAGAAGAATTCTTCGGCAGGATGACTGAAACGTTGGACATCTTGCTGAACAACATTCGGGTGAAAAGCGCTTTAGAAGTGCAATTATTATATTATTTCTCCCAACCGCAAATCGCATTGGCGAGGAGATGGTCGTCTCCGTTGTTGGTCATCAACCATCGGTGGAAACTCCACGTTCCTATGGTGGTGGTGGGGGCGGGAATATTCTGCATCCAATGACAGTACTCATTGTATCGACCGCTGTGATAGGCCCAGTTAACAGCCAGCCAGGATTTGAATTTGTGACCTAACAACTGCCAATCGGGCGCTTGAGCCAAGGTGCCACTTGACCAGGTTAAATGCCATCAACCCAGTCTTGTGTTAAAATGTACCGCTTAAGTGCTAATGATGAAATATCGTTGTTAGTGGTTACTGTTGGAAAGTAATGTAATAAATGAGCCTGTGCATACTTTTTGGGTTTCTCAATCTCAAAACTTTTTGACCGCCGCCTTGTGTGCGTGTAATGTAACAGCTCTACTGTATATGTACAACTACTTCACAGTGTATTTTTTCATGCGCGATCAGTTGGTGTGAATGAGTGAATGCCCTGTAGCTGAAACCATCCGACTACCTTGAGCTGAGCGTCTCCACAACTTGTGTTGCGTCCTGTTTTAATTTCATACCGTTTGAGAATTGGCAAATGATTCTGTGAATGGTTTGTGCAGAGGTAGGCAGCTTTCCTGCAGATGAGCTTAATGTCTCCGATTAAATCGTCCCGGTCCATGTACCAGCTGCTCGTGACAAGTTTTGCAAGGCTCCTTGATGGGGATTTTCCATACTAGGTGTAACAGTACTGTGTGTAGAGTGCATTGTTGCAAGATTCTCATGCTGAATGTTGCAAAACCGTGTTCCAGAAATCTGATGCCATGTTTCTAGAGTTCCGTGTACCGGACGTGTTTAGTGCACTGCCGGTAATGGATGTGTTGTGTTCATGGAGCCACGGACACTTGGGCTCCATGTCCCCCCAAGATGTTCCCCCGTCTCTTAACATTCACAAAGTGAGATGTTTTTAGGAGGCCCGTGGTGATCATCATTTTGTCCAATTGTGCCTTCCGGCCAGGTAATTTGTCTTCCAGTGATCGGCTAACAATTGGCACGGTCATATTCCGTTTTGGTGGCTTGACATCTTACCGTGGTCGATAAAATAAGCACCACTCTGTGGGTAAGTCAACAGTGGTTAACCCTGTTGATAAATGTACGCCCGATAGCTTTAACGGGAAATCACTTTGGCTTGAATTGCACAATATACTTTACAGAAGTTTTCAATCTTCGTAGGATGACCACTGTTGGTTTTCTACACAGTGGTACCAATTTTATTGCTACTAAAGGGAATGAGCCACTGAAGCCCTAACATGAAATGTTGGGGTGGCTGTCCTAAAAAAAAAAACCCAAATAAGAACAAAAGTGTTCCAGAGACTGGCAACCACAAATAGTATATTGATTTTAATATAAATTTGTAAAGTATGATAAAAGCAACATTAAAAAAATTGATTATCACGAGTGAGTGAATTTGGGCGGCACGGTGGCCCAGTTGGTAGCGCTGTCGCCTCACAGCAAGAAGGTTCCGGGTTCGAATCTCGGCTCGGGTGCCTTTGTGTTGAGTTTGCATGTTCTCTCCGTGTCCGCGTGGGTTTTCGCCGGGCACTCCGGTTTCCTCCCAGAGTCCAAAAAACATGCTGCTGCATAGGTTAATTGGCTTGCAGACTAAATTGCCCGCAGTGCCCGGTGATGGACTGGCGTCCCATCGTGGATATATCCCTGCCTTGCGCCCTGTGTCTGCCGGGATAGGCTCCGGCTCACCGTGACCCTGTATAGGACTAAGCGGTTTCAGACAATGAGATGAGATGAGGTTGGGATTTACGCATAGCAATTCCAACTACATATTTGCCTACCGTTACTCGCAATCGAATGCCTATTTGTCGGCTGGTGCTAAGTGGCATTGTGCTACACAGTGACAACTGGAACTGGAGTGGGGGTCCCCTTGAGATGAGAGGTGATTTGAGGCTTTCTGAGATTGTGCGGCATTTAAGCAGTGCAAATTTACACGTACAGACGTCGCTGTGTTGGAAGTGCCCCATACCGAAGAGGAAAGTAAATAAGTAGAACAACCCGGCACCTATGTCATCCTGTCGAACAAGGGCAGTTGCTCAAATGTTTGAAATATGTTTTGAGTTTAATATATTTTTCTGGAATAGTACAGACAAAAAACAAATGTGACATTTCATAAGGTATTCCATAATTTAACAGCCTATAATGTAACCTGTTTGGTTTCGTTCTCCAATATTTTGTTGACAGCTGCGCGATTTTTCATTAACTCTGCAGCAGTCTCTCCACCATCTGCTGTCTCCCTCACCAATGGCAGATGGATCATACATTCAATGCGACTAAGAAGGTTATGGCTTAAAAAAATAAACATACAGCCACTCTTAAACCTATACAATAGTAGCCGTGTAAATATTCAAACCGCTCGATTACAGCAACAATTTTTTTTTGCTTATATTTTTAGCAAAACTGAATAGATTTACAATTACATTGTGTTTGAATATATGTGTAATCGATGAGACAGCCTTCAACGGAATTAAGACAGCAACCACTTTCACAAAACGTGCTTTTTCGTAAGGCTGCTATGCTGTAGTTCGATGACTATTGGTCGGGGATAGCTCTCAATTCTGTTCCAAGTGTTGCGTGTGCCATAGAAATAATTACTTTC
>JAZEWT010000022.1:12547879-12573536 GCA_036362905.1 Mordacia mordax
GGGTGGTTGAGTCGGGGGCGCGGACCTGAGCTGGAGGACGGGACGGGCAGGAGACGACGATGGTGGTGGAATCCGTGGTGGAATCCGTGGGGGCGGCGCAGTTGACCGCGAGAGAAGTTCGGCGAATCTCGCCTCCCAAGCTGTCCTTTTCGGCGTGGCCGCGCCACTGAAGTCTCTCGCGTTGCAGGGATCCTGTGTGCGTGCCGAGACACAGCAGTCGTGCATCGAGTCGTGAGCGACCTCATTTGCTCAGACGTTCGTTTTGATGTTAAAACGTTCGTTGTGTATTTTTTTTAAGTTGCTGATAACCGTCCGGTCGGGTGACGGCTGGCTGTTTTGAACGGTCATGCCAACAGAAAAAAAAGTCTCATCTCATTGTCTGAAACCGCTTAGTCCGATACAGGGTCACGGTGAAGCCGGAGACTATCCCGGCAGACACAGGGCGCAAGGCAAGGATATACCGACGATGGGACGCCAGTCCACCGCCGGGCTCTGCGGGGCAATTTAGCCTGCGAGCCAATCAACCTATGCAGCAGCATGCTTTTTGGACTGTGGGAGGAAACCGGAGTGCCCGGCGAAAACCCACGCGGACACGGGGAGAGAACTCGCAAACTCCCACACAGAAAGGCACCCGAGCCGAGAGATTCGAACCCGGAACCTTCTTGCTGTGAGGCGACAGCGCTAACCACTGGGCCACCGCGCCGCCCCAGAAAAAAAGTCTCAAGTTTTAAGTATTTGCGCAAAGTTCGGTTTTATACTCGATTCGTGCTTACTTTCCCACGCAAATCGTTTATAACACTTATTCACGCGTTTTAATCATGCCCCAAACAAAGTTACGCGCAGCAATAGCTCTGTGCAGCGCTTTGCGACCCTCGGGTGTAAAGCGCTGTAGCAGTGCAATTATTATTATTAATTAGTCAGAATATGGTTTAGCAAGAGCTGATTATGTATTGTTTGTCGACACGTGTTGAGATGTGACGATGACAGCAGAGCAGATCGGGCAACTTGTGACTTTGATGAGAGGAGACGCCGGCAGACAAGGTTAGACACAGGCGACAGACACTGGTGGAGGGGAGAGAGACACAGCATTGTGTCTCCGCGAGTCTTCGCAGTCGTGCGAGACACGGAGACATAAAAAAAACACACGGACAACAGACACGGAGACACAGATATCGACACAATGTAATACTTAAATATCATGCTGTTCTTAGTAGTTTTTAACTCTCTAATACATTCCAATTATATATTACATAACATGTACAAAGTAACTTCGACATAATCTTTCACAATGGTATATAACCTGATTGAGGCCCAGGTATCGGGCCCAGACTGGTTACAGAATATACCCAGTGAGCTTGCAAGCTCTGGATGTAGGATTCCTGCAGGATGGTGATGGGATGTCGTTTGCGCTTGAGTTGCAGTCAACATTTCAATGCGGTAGTCATGAGCCGCGCACGTATTGACGTTGGGCGGCGCGGTGGCCCAGTGGTTAGCGCTGACGCCTCACAGCAAGAAGGTCCCGGGTTCGAGTCTCTCGGCTCAGGTGCCTTTCTGTGTGGAGTTTGCATGCTCTCCCCGTGTCCGCGTGGGTTTTCGCTGGGTACTCCGGTTTCCTCCCACAGTCCAAAAGCATGCTCCTGGATAGGTTGATTGGCTCGCAGACTAAAATTGTGCCCGGCGATGGACCGGCGATGGACCGGCGTCCCGTCGTCGGGTGAATTCCTGCCTTACGCCCTATGTTTCCGGGATAGGCTCCGGCTCACCGTGACCCTATATAGGATTAAGCGGTTTCAGACAATGAGATGAGATGAGAGACGTATTGACGTTGATATATTTTTTTTTTCCATTTGACGAGGCCGCCCCGTCTGGCACCGTCAAATGTCGTGGCCTCACGTCCCCATGCCCCATTCGGTCTCCTGATCCAGTGGCCTGAGAGACCCGAAAACATTCACCGCATTCTCCTCCGTGACCTGTTTTTAACCCAGTTCCTAATTTGATTCTCGAGGTTGGTCCCTCATGCTACTATTCGGTGGATGTACTCGCCACTGGTCAGTATTGTGGAACTTCCTTCGCCGGCTCAGAGTTCTGAATAAGTGGCAAGACTTCCCACGCCCGGTGGGATAACCGCATGTTGACTCTGTTTAACCCTAATGATCCTTATCGTGACCGCGCCGTCACGGCGGTCCGTGATTTATGCAATCTCGTGGAGTTTATATTCGGTACAATTTCCAGTCTACGAGATGAAATTGATCAGGAAACCAAACGTAGCATGCCCCACCTCAATCTTGAGTCCTGAGACAGTATATCAGGCTTCCCTGGATAAATCAAGACTCGCCGTTCATGGTCAAATCTTTAAGGAACAGTGCATCCGCTACCGTAAGTCACTTGACTGTGCCCGTACCAGACATCTTTCCAGTATTCTGCCTGATACCTGTGGCAGGCCCAAAATTATTTTCTCGACCACTAATCAGCTGCTTCGTCCAATCAGGCACTTTCCCTTACCTCCCTAAACTAATAAAGATCAGGCGGATCAGTTGATTCAGTTTTTCTCAAGAAACTGAAGCTCATCGTATCTCTACCCAGCCTCAATCACCAACCAATACCTCTATAAATGTTCCACCACCTTCTTTGACCTCAAAACTCCTGGAATTTTACGAATTAATGGAATCCGAGGTCTCTTGTTTAGTTACCAGATCTCGGCCCACAAACTGCTCCCTGGATCCTTTCCCATTCAAGATCATCCGGACAAATTTCAAATTCCTTGCCACGTTCGTAACTAATCTGATTAATAATTCCCTTTCCTCTGGTATCGTTCCCCCACTATTCGAATGTCCCAGAATTACCCCCCTGCTTAAATAAAACCTGGCCTCGATTGCAACATCCCTGATAATTATCGCCGCATCTCAAATTTACCATTCATCGCTAAGGTCTTTGAACGTGTCGTAGCCGTACAACTCCAAAAACACGTTCTGAACAACGACCTTCTCGATCCCTTCCAATCTGGTTATCAGATTCGGCCATAGTACTGAAACTGCTCTGGTAAAAGTAGTTGATGACCTTCTCGTCCCTGCTGATGATTGCTTGCCAAGTGTTCTTGTCCTCCTGTACCTGAGCGCTGCTTTTGATACCGTTAACCACCCGACCTTACTTGAGCAATTGGACGGTGTAGGGGTGTCAGGCAGTGCCCTGCATTGGCTGAGCTCCTACTTGTCTGACCGGAAGCAGTTTGTCAGCTTCGGAGGACAAAACTCAGAGATCCATTCTGTTTTGTCTGGAGTTCCTCAGGACTCAGTTCTCAGCCCAACTCCTCTTCAGCATCTACGTACAACCTCTTGGCCGTATCCTGCGCAGCCTCAATCTCAGCTACCATTGCTATGCCGACGACATCCAAATCTATATCCACACAGTCATCCGTCAACTCGTCTGCTGGCCTTTGCATGCAATCCTCACCGTCAGTTGTGAAGGCCTGGCTCGATTCAAATGTTCTAAAACTAAATGGCGACAAAAAATTAGTTTTGCTTGTCGGAACCTCACACCAATTGTCCAAGGCTGAACCTATCTAATTGATGCTTGACAACCAGACCGTTGAAGTTGCTAAGGCAGTCCAGCGTTTAAGTGTGACTCTTGATTCCTCACTCACCTTCGAGACACATCAACAAAGTGACGAAGGTCGCCTATTTCCATCTCAGAAATATAGCCAAACTGCGCAACATCGTGTCACCTGCTAATGCGGAGATGCTAATACACATCTTCAGCTCCTCATGAATCGACTACTGCAATGCACTGCTCCCTAGCACCCTTGCCTACCTGAACAATCGTCTCTAACGTATGCAAAATGCAGCTGCTTGAGTCCTCACTCACACACCCATCCACATTTCCCCAGTACTGATGTCTCTCTACTGGTTACTTGTTAAATACAGGATTGAATTCAAGATCCTCCCTCTCACCTACAAGGCTGTCACTGGCGCTGCTCCGACACACATCCGTAACCTACTTCAGGCACCCTCCTCAACACAACTTCGATCCTCCAATACGGGCTGCTTGTTGCATGTACCCAGGTCGCACCTCCAGTCGATGGGTGACATAGCCTTCTCGTGCTCTGCTCCCAGACTCTGGAATGCCCTTCTTTTGGAGATTCGATCATCTGAGTCCTTGGGCATCTTCAAATATTGTCTTAAAACTCACTTGTTCTGTAAGGCTTTCAAGTCCTCTGGCTGGAATTGTTGACTCTTATCTCTAACACTGAGACTCCCGTCTCGAACACTGACGCCTGTCTCTAATACTGAGACTCCCATCTCTAACACTGTGACGCCTGTCTCTAACACTGAGACTCGCATCTCGAACACTGTGATTCCCATCTCTATACTGACTTATCCATTCCTCCTGCTCTTCAGAGATGTGCAGCTCTCTAGGTTGATTGATGTGGCTCAGTGTTGTCATATCGGGATGATGGCAATCCTCCAAACTGCACCTGATCGGGAACATTTATTCCATCCATGTTTATAGCAGAATTATTATTATTTTTAATCGCTTATTTTTTGTCCTTCTCTAGTTTGTTGCTACTTGTAATGTTTCGGTTGGGCTGTCTTGGTGTTGTTGGCGTGCCGTTCTCTCCACAGCTCGGATTTGTTAAAAAAAAACTGCAAAAAAAGTTGTTGCTGATTTGCTGTTCTTGTCTAGTTGTTGATGTGCCATTCTCTCAGCAGCTCTGTGTAGCAATTTGTGGCCCTTGGGTGATGAGCGCTCTAGAAATGCTATTATTATTACACAATAAATGTTCAATTAAACAATTTCCACATATATGTATTATATTCAATGATAATTTAGCATTTTAAAATTATGGTTGAAAGTCTGATAAAATTTTACTTGTTATTCTGCAACGATGTGTATATTTAAAAACAAAACCCGAAATTTGTTTTTGTTGCTGATTTTCCATTCTGGTGCCATTGTTGACATGCCATCCTCTTTGCAGCTCTGTGAAGCACATTGTGACCCTCGGGTAAAAAGCGCTGTATAAATGCAATTATTATTATTATTATAAAGGTCATGATAGCCTCATAACTGCATAACAATGAATACGGATGTCAAAACATGGATAGCATGCAGATAGGGCATCCCTGCCCTGCCTTCATTAAAGACTTGGTTGAAGCACTTTTAAGGGGAAATATATTTTTATTTAAGTACCCTTATTGTACATATGGGATCTCACCACTTGGTGCACTGTATACTAAAACATCTTTGGCTTAGTTGAAGTCTGGAGTTTGAACAGGAAATACAATTTCGTCTGAACGCACGCTGGTGTTACGCGACTGACCCTTGGTCACTATGATTTTGTGCGGCGCACACAGTCCGCTCGTTTGGCACGGAGGACCGGCCTACGGAGCGCCCCGTCGCGCCTCGCGATGAGATCTTTGAGTACATCGTGTTCCGCGGCAGCGACATCAAGGACATCACGGTGCGCGAGCCGCCCAAGCCCCAGCGCACGCTGCCCCAGGACCCGGCCATCGTGCAGGTGAGAGATCACCCAGACCACTCGTCGGCAGTTGTCAACCGCCGATCCGTGATTGTGTCACCGTTCATTGTGGAATGACCTGTAATTCTTCGTCACTCATTGTTGCTTGCAGTCTTCCCTAGGCTCGGTTGCCCCGAGGTTCCAGTCTTCGAGCTCCTATGGACCTTTTAGTGGCATCGCCCCGTACGGCCAGTTGGGGCCTGGACCCTTCATGGGCCCCCCCTATGGCTCACTTGGCTTGGGTAAATATCAGTGGTGCAGCATATGCAAATGTCTGTCAGTAATGTTTTAATATGCACATACACATTTGACCCACCGGAGATTTGGAGAATTGTCACTCTTTTTATGACTTGGAACAGATTCAAGTGCAGAATATTTTGTGTTCACGCACGTGTGTGTATGCAACTGGGCCTGCAGGAAGTGGTCTGTCTCCCCTCGCGCAAAACTCGACTCTGTCGGGCATGCAACCTCCGCGAAGTGGGGCCTTTGGGGAAATGAGCTTCACACCAGACTTCCTGTCCCCGACGAGCCTTTTGCCCTCGCAGGGTAAGATCAGCTGCCAACTCGCATTTTCCCCTGCCCGGGTCCCCAACTCTGCTGTTAACGTTTCTGTACAGCACACGGTGCTCGATCAGTGGCTTTTTCGAAATTCAGTGTGGATTGAATTTAACACGCAAGCGCATGACCAATAATAGAAGCTATAAATTGTAGAAAATAGTCAATATATGCAGTAGGTGAAGGTAACCTGTCTGACAATTTTCATCAACTCTGGAGTTCAGAAGGACTGTTGCCTCATTTTGCAGCCATCCCTCACAAGCCAGATCCAGCTCGCTGTGCTTGAGGAATTCCTTGGTTTATTAAAATAACAGGGACCTGTTTCTACAATCGTCACCTTTGTCGTTTGGCATCGCAGACGTCCCACGAGCAGTGTCGCCACCTGGCGGTCTCGATGGCAAGCCTGCGCCGGAACATGCGACGAGCGAGAAACCGCTGACTTCCACCGCCGTGGGTGACCGTCGACCGAGCCAACAAGCCAAAGCCCCCGGGCTGCCTCCTGTGCACAGGCTCGGCACCACGAATGAGGCCAGGAAGGTTGGCGGGGCGCCTGGTGCAGTCGACAGTACGTGGCTTCTGCCGTCACCACCACAGGTTTTTTTTTTGAGAAGTTTGGTAAAAACAAGAAGCTCTTGCCTCGGAGGTAACGGTGTCCCCTTGGGTTCCGTTCAACGCAGGGCACATGGACGGGCACAAACAGGAGCGGATGGATGACCGGGGCCAGACGTTCCGGAGGCGAGGTGGTGGTTACCGACCACCGTTGGGCCCTACGTCACCGGTCGGTGGTGTTGTTGGCGGTGGCGGCGGCGGCGGTGGCGGCGGCGGCGGCGGCGGTGGTGGTGGCGGCGGCGGCGGTGGTAGAGGTGGTGAAGGTGGTAGAGGTGGTGGAGGTGAGTTCCGCGCTGCTGCGTTTTTTTCCAAGACATATCTTGAGATGCGGAACGTCTGGACACGATCTCGACAGGGGGTCGACAACATGGACAGTTACACAAAGGGACTTCAAAAGAAAACACGTGGTGGCCACCCACCCATGTATCAACCATGCTAATTAGCTTTGAAGATAGGAGTATACTTGACAATGTAGTCATAAGTTCGAGTGATTTTATGACCTGTGCTCCCTTTTCCAATTGCCTCTTCCCTGTCACGACCATCCCTCACATATCCCCTCCTTCAGACTCCACCTGCAGCCTGAGTAGAGGAGTACACCATCCAATCCGTTTATGGTTCGCGTTCTTGACGGTTATGTGGGTCGCACAGGGCCTCCCCGGCGCGGCCGCGATGGGTTCCGGGGCCGCGGTCGCATGGGGGGCGGCCGCAAGGAGCAGCCGATGAAGTTCGAAGGAGACTTTGACTTTGAGAGCGCCAATGCACAGTTCAACAAGGAGGAGTTGGAGAAGGAGTTCCAGGACAAGCTCAAGCTCAAAGGTAGGGGCCGTGTTGTCACCCCCTCTACAACAGACAGGGTTGGGGAACCTACGACTCACGAGCTAGCAGCGTCTCACTCCTCCATGTAACCGTTGCATCATGCTGGCCGGCCACTTCATTTCACATGACCCAAGTTACGATATGATTTGGCCCAAGGCTTCATTTCATACAGCCTGTTATCAAATGAAGCCTTCTGCTTTGGAAAGGCAGATTGTATTCATTACTACATGCACCAATGGGATGCTAGAGGAAATTGTTTTACTGAAGAACACTTTCGCATTATAATTCCCTCAGTTACTCCAGTCACTGCTAGGGTCGTGTTTTTTTGACAGTGTCATAGGTCTGTATATATAAAATACAATTTATAACACGCACAGTTTTTGCCAACTTTAAGTTGTCTGCTTAAGGTTTGTAAAAGTCCTAACCTGAAATTATTTTGCGTAAAAGTAATGCTCAGGGTAGGTCAGCTTGATTTCCAGCCGGCTGATTCTACGCGGTTACTGCGTAGACGATCGCGCAGGCGAGAAGGTGGTGAACGGAGAGGACAAGGAGGGTGGCGCGGAGACGCCATCGCACGAGGACGACAGCGCCTACTACGACAAGACAAAGTCGTTTTTTGACAACATCTCACGCGAGAGCGATCCCAGGCGAGGCTTCCCCACCCGCACTCCTCGGTTGGCGATGACAGCTCCGCGTCTGCGCGTAACGTGAAGCGCCGCGTGCGGTCAGCGTGCCCCGTTGCGTGCGGTGCCTTGTGCGCGCGGCCGGTTGCACCGTGCTGCTTCGCGCGTTTTGCCGCCGCGTTGCCGATGCCGCGTGTAACCGCACCGCCGTGTCCCGCCGTCGACCGCTGCAGGGAGCGGCGCTCGACGTGGGCGGAGGAGCGGCGGATGAACGTCGAGACGTTCGGGGTGTCCTGCAGCCGTGGTCGGGGTGGCTACTACCGCGGGCGCGGTTTCCACCGTGGAGGCTTTGGCTACGGCAGCGGTTACTACCGCGGTGCACGGGGGTCCTTCCGAGGGGCGACTGGGAACCCCCGGGGAGGCGTGCGGGAATTCGGGTACCGAGCGGGCCGCGGAGGAGGACGGCTTTGGTCGGAGATTGATCAGAAGGTCAGTTTATAAGTTAATCTAGTTGACGACAGTGTCGTCTCTCCAGATTTCGTGCAGTCATGAGATGCAGACTACTTTTTGCGATCATCCAGTACTGATTCACTAGCTCCCCGGCAGTCACTTACCTCCTTAAGGCTTATCTGCTACTACTACAATGGTTACTATATATAACTATATACATTCTGGCATATAAACAATGAATGCTGACAACACTGGAAGGCATTACTTTAGTGACCAATTTCTATATGAAGAAGTAATTGATATCCGCAAAGACTTGGCAAGTGCCACACTAAAATACTGAGTAAATGAAATTTTTTTTTTGCTGAACCGCTTTGTTTTGCGACGGCCCAAGTACATCTGTAGCTACACGTCTGCTGTGGCATCTGTTCTTGCAGAGGGACAATAAGGTGACGTCTTAGAAGAGGAGGCAGGCTCGCTTTGCGGCCGGCTCGCTTTGCGGCCGGCTCGCTTTACGGCCGGCTCCGAGGGGGGAGGTGGCGGGAGCAGTGTTGGAGACGGGCACGAAGGAGCCGCAGGGTGGAGCATTATACATCAGTCGGACGGCCGGACTCGGCATCACTGTGCCAGACGCAGGTGGGGGTCAGATGTGTCTGATACTGTATTTTTAAATGTCCTTTTTAAAAAAAAACAAAAGTGAATAAATATTTTGAATGGAATGCTTTATCGCGATCAAATTTAAATATTTACGAGCATCAGTTGCTGAAGAATACACGAGATTGTATGACTGTGACAAGATGACTGTTTAACGTTTTTTCTTTGCCCGAGACCCAGAATCGATCATTACGTTTTAGAGTAAAATTGGTAACACCATTGTCGAGGATGTTAAGAGTTGGAGGCAAAGTACAATGGCATTGCGACCAAGCATTGGTCTTTGTACTGAAATGGGGTAAAGAGAATGAAAAACACGAAATGGATTTACACGCTTGGCTGTGTTAAACCAGCCGGAGTGGTGACTAATGCCAATGTTGGACCGGCATGGTAGCTTGGTCCAAGTAACAAATCAGCAAGACCATCCCTGTGTTTAAAAAAAATAAAAGTTATCCCTCAAATCGTGCGTCAAACCATAACCAAACCACCGATTTGAATTGTATTTGGCAACCTAATGACTATCATATGGCAGTGTGCTAAATATGATGGTGTTATGCACATTAGATTGAAAAGGAGTTAAAATTGAAAGCCCAAGACTCCAGATGTGTCTGAGACTTTGACGATATTGACTGGATCAGGTAAGCGTTGCTGCAAAAAACCTCAATTATTAACCCTTTCACAACTGGTCCCGTCGATTCTGAGGACCAGGAAATGCCTGTCTGTGGCAGGTCCTGATGGTTAACGTGAGCAAATTTAAATGTTGTTTTAGTTTCTCGGCAACACATGGTGTCTCGGTGGAAAAATACCAAAATCTGGAAGATAATGTAACACTGAAAATGAGAACCAGGGTTATACACCGAGACATTTTACTTTTACTCAGACTGATCAAGTTTACGGACTAGAAAAAAAAGTGGCTGGCTGCAGGGTGACCTTTAAAAAACGCACGGCTGTGAAAGGGTTAAACGAATGCGCACATGATCGTGATACTTTTAATCAGGGCCACGGAACTTAGTCGCGTGAAATTACTGTTGTCAGGCACTGCATGGCCTGCACTATGCATGGTCACCTCAAGGGGTAGTCTCAGTTCTGCCCTCCCGGGGCAGTGTGCAGCGAATTGCTGGTGAAGTGATTCCCCAAGCATGAGCACCGGAGAAATGGTTACAACCCTGGTATCTTAAGGTCAATAGGGCTCTCCCTTTGTGTGATTGTTAATGCACTGACCGGTCAAAGTCAGGTGATAGGACATGGTCACTAAAGTAGTTTTCAGTCATCTGGATGTCACCCTAACCACCCAGATCTATAGAAAAAATGGGGTCCTTGTAAATTCACTTAATGGAATTCTAGTTGTGTAGCATTCAAACCCTTCATTTCCCACGCACTGAAATCAATGTAAGTGCACAACGGAACGTCGCTAGTTATAAACGTTGATGTCGTGATCCCTGTTTTAAAGTCAAACCATGGCCACCACACACCTTACAGGGCCGCAGCACCTGATACTCTGCCGGAAATTGCCATATCTTCCCCCTCGAGTTGCTGCTGTACTGCGGTTAGCGAGCCTGTCGATAACCACATTATCTTTAATGAAATCACCACTTCACAGCAAAGCGTCTGGCACAAACGAGAGCTCACACAAGCTCAAAACCTTGTCCCTGTTGGAGCATTAGGTAAGACGGTTGTTTTAATAAACACAAACCAACTTGTATAAGTCGTGTGCTTCCTCGCTTGCCTTTTCCGGTCCCACGATCAACCCAAGTCGCGGTCGGGCAGTAATATGAATTTACCAATCCTCACTCATCAGTATCCGACATCACTGCGATTGTCCCGCAGTATTTTATCCAGACAGTGATTGCGTTGAACTTCCGTGATTTTTTTTTTAAAGTAATGAGAACCTGAACGAGCGTGTGCAGTCATGGCGTCGTGCCACGGGAAAACCGACCATTAATTGGGCGTGCACTGTACGCGACGGGGGCACTGTTCACTTGTCATGGGCTAAATGTGAATAAAGACAAGGACTGTCGGCTTCTACCTGTGACTCTCTTCCCATCCCACCTGCGCTGATGACTGTCGAGTGGCGATCCTCAGCTTCAAGCCAGCTGCGCCATAGCACCTGGCCGCTACCAGAGGCACACACCGTGGTGGTGCACGAGGGTGGTACACGAGCCTCTTGTCACCCGAGTGCAAGTCGTCTCAGTAACAGCGCTCCTCGTGACGATCACAAGGAGTGCAATGGAAAAGCATCGCGCGACGCAGCTCAACATAAGAAGCCTTTCACATGCATGTTTTAGGCTGTATTTTCAGTACTGGAATACAAAGAACAATGAAATATAGTCTCACTGTAGGCAGTTACAAGCTGCCGTCTCTCACAGTAGAAACCAGTGTACACATACATACCTTTACAGGAGCACCATTAGCCATAGAATAGCAGCTTGCACTTTGGAAGGTCAACGCTCTACCCTCTGCATATGCCATTGCAAGATTCACGTCTTTATTAACGTTGAGCTAATATTCGTTAGTAGTTTTAACTACTTTCAGACAAAACAGTGTTATGGGGGGCAGTAAAAAACAAAGAGAAACACGTGGGCGATGCAGCAAGCCATGTAAAATACCTCCTGTTCCAGCCATGGAAGGTTCTCTCAGAACGGGACGCTCGCACACGGGTCAGCTCAATGGAATGCCTCGCACAACAACAATAATACAATGTGTAACAACACTGCGGGCCACCGACACGCCTGCTTTGCATCGCAGCCACAAACAAGAATGGCCATAAAAACATTTGCTCCTCATTGCGGAACACTACTGTCAATAGCAGGCCTGCAGTGTTTCATCTCACTGGCCAGCTTTTTTTTTACCATAACCCAGCCCAGACCTCTACCCACCTTGGTCTCCGATTGTTGGTCAAAAAACAGTTGAGTTTCCTTTTTTTTAACGCCCATAACCGCACGCGAATTTGTGCACGGGCAGCGCAAGGCACTGCGTTGAAACACCTTTGGCTAGCTCGAGCGATTGCGCTTTTCTCGGGCTCAGATGCCAGCCTGTGGCAAGTGCCACAACGTCCCCTAAACGGAATATTGTTCCGTGGACGTGCGTAATGCTTTAGTGTCAAAACGAAGCTTCCTACCCCCCCATCCCCAATAACGCCGTGCAGACACTCCCACACCACTACCCGGTCCCCCGCCGCCGTGCCGGAAGCCAGTTCCCCACAGGACAGGAGGGAAATTGCCACCGTGAATCCCCGGTGGTGCGCGGGCGATTGGCAAAATCGGCACGCGGGTACAACAACCCGCTCGCTGGCGTTGAGCTGAGCCCAGCTGCTGCTCACAGCCCACGGTGCGGGTGATGAACAAGTGTGTAAGCTTGTGAACAAGGAAGAGAGTTTGTGTGCGAATGCATTAGGGAGTGTAATTGTGTGGTATAAAGTGTGTGACAGCATGCGGTAGTATGTAATGATGCGTGCCGGGAGGAAAATGTGTGCCAAAGAGTGTGATAATATAATAATATAATAATGTGTCAATTGTGTGTGTGTTGGGTAGTGTGCGCTTGTACGTGTGTGATAAAGAGTGCACATGCGACAGAGTTTGCTGTAATCGAGCTCTCAAGCTGGCGCAACGGCTTCGTCGGCTCGCCAACCGGTTAGTACGGCCTCGTGTACACCCTGCGCTCTCCGCCAGGGCCCGGCGCGTAGCCCGGCACTCCCGAGCGCTGCGTGGTGGTGACGGGGCCCGGCTGGTGCGGTATGTATGGCGGGAACTCTGCCGGCGCCGTGGATGCTGTGCCATCGCACGCCTCCGTCGACCAAACGGACGGCGGGAAGACCGCCGATGCTGCGGAGTCTTCATACCAAGGCACCGGTGGCACGGTGTCTGGATACGTAGCCGTGCTGGTGGACACTGGGGTGGCGGCGCCCAACCAAGGTGATTTGAGAGGCCACGTTTTTGTCTTCTCCTAGGGAAGGTAAATGCCATGAGACACAGACTATGTCAATAACATAAATCATTACTAATAACCAGGAAAGCCTTCTTGCATCTCAACTCTTACAGCAGAGTCCTGCCAAGATTTTGCAGCAGTTTGCAGTATTCATATGTCTAATCGCATTTGTGTAATTAGCATGTAATATTTCAGTTTCATAGTTTTTTTTGGCAATGGGAGGAAATGAGAACCTGGAGGAAACCTATGCCGAATATAGGGAGAACATACAAACCAAACAACAAGCTAACTGAACATGTGAGCCCATTCAAAAACATACCAGGGAGCTATTTTAAGGCACAAACAAGACACATTGGTGGTTACCTGTGCTACGGCGTCTGGCGGAGCACGTGGCATTGATAGCACAGCCGCCACCTGCTGCTCGCCGCTGCTGTGCCGCCTGTGATCGCGCACACACAATTCACACCCGCGCTGGCAGCAGTGCAGTTGACGCAGGCGGGCACTGCAAGCAAGTGTCAGATGTTGATGCCAGCCGACTGCAATAACCTCCCATATCACTGGTTTCGCTAGGCTTTCGCATTGTAGATTATGTGAATGACCTAATTTTACGAGATGTGCATTAACATTTGCCCATAACTAAATCAAGGATTCACCCAATCACTTCAAATCTTGGATGTTAAGAGCCTGGACTATGCCGGGATGGGTGCACAACCACGCCTGCCAGGCCTCACCATGGCTAGTATATGGGACAAAGCAGCGAAATCTACTGCTGTATTGTACTTCTATGCTGCCACGCCATCACCAACCACAGCATGGGGAGGCCATCATCGAGCAATAGCTTGACAGGGGCAGCTGTAAGGTTAACGTCTAAATGCAATCACGTAAACCGACTTAACAAGACGTTTTGCAAAACCGTGTGTGCGAAACGCCGTGCCCTCGTCAGTCAGATTATTACACAACGGAGGAGCTGGGAGCGCTCGCCCCTGACCAATGGTGTCGGTGCTCGTGACGGCACACGGCCTCACCGGCGCTGGCTCACGGCCGCCACCAGGTCCGGCCCCGAGAACATGGAGAAGCACGCGTGCCCATTGGCCGGGACAGGCTCTTCTCCGTGCTGGGCCGGGCGCCCGCCCAGTCCGTGCCAGTAGGCTCCCGGCGGTGCCCTGGCACGACATGCGCACACACAAAGCTACCCATCACCGTCTGCCTCTGATGCCGATGGCAAATTTAGCGACTGGCGAGGTGGGTGATGTGAGCAGCGCAAGCAATGCAAGTGCTGGCGGCTGATACGGGTGGTGCCAGCGCTGCGGCCCTCTCACTTGGGCATGAACGAGTCCTTGCCCTGCCAGGCGCGGGAGGCTTCCCCGACCTCGCGCGCTGCTGCTGCTGCCGCCGCCAGCGGCGACTGCTGCTGCTGCTGCCACTCTCCCGCCACCACCGCCGCCTCCCCGAGCGCCGACTGCGACTGACCGCTCGACACCGCCCGGTGGCCGTGCTGAGACTTCTGCTGCTGCTGGTGCTGCAGTACCTGCGCAAGCCCCGTCACGTAGCGCGCGTACTCCGGGTCGCCCTTGACTGGCGCACGGTGGTGGGGAGGTGCAGAGAAGAATGCAGACCCCGTTATAGAACAACGCTGTTGCTTGGAGGAGCTCAGTTGGCTCTAGGTTTCCTATGAGTAGATTTATCTGTACTTTAAAAAAATTAAACAAATATCTTTACGCGGAACGTGTGTATTGTTAGCTGCTCCTCGCGGGTCAGTGATTCATGCTGTGCATCGTGATTTTAGCTACTTTCATTCGGAATCCACCTAAACGGTGTCTTAACATTAATAAATAAAACGTACTTTGCATGCAATTTTTCAGAAGGGCACTAGACAGACGCAAAACTCGGGGGGCGCAGAGCCTAGCTTAGTGACGTTTCCATGCGACGGTGACACAGAGAAAACTACCAAAGCAAATAATCGAATCATTCCTCCAGTCCGTTTTTGGGTTGTGCCAAGTGCTGTTCGGCATTAAGTTCGTTTCACTGCACACGCCAGGGGCTCCTTCAGGAAACCAAACTGTTGGACAGCACGCGCAACCACACGCAGTACAACCCGAGAACACGTGGAAGAAACATTGAGAGACTTCCAACACAAATGCGTCACCTGCGGGGTCGAGGGACAGGAAGGCATCGGGGACACCGCACAGCCCGTCTGGCTGGAAGCGGTTGGGCCACGTGTTGTTCCTCACGTGTGCCGTCTTTGCCGCAGCCTCACCGGGCCCCGGCCCAAGCCGACCGTGCATCTCCCACGCCGACCAAATCCCTGCCGCCGCCTGCGCCACCTGCTGCTGCTGCTGTTGCTGCTGCTGTTGCTGCTGCTGTTGCTGCTGCTGCTGCTGCGGGGTCAATGGCGGAGGCAGTGCGGCAGCTACGGTCCCGGCACCGTGGGGCGACCCCTTGAAGAGCGTGGTCGGGCAGAGAGCACCCAGCATCGTGGGCGGGAAGCCGCCTCCGCCGGCACCGCTGCCGCCACTGGCGTAGCGAGGTGGGAACGCCGCTCCCGGGTCTGGTGTGCGACGCTGGTTCAGCGGCGAAGGTTGCTGCGACTTACTGAGCCCGACGCCCGATAGGAAATCGATCACCTCCTGCATCTCCTGGTCGCTCGGCAGGTTCAGCCCTTTGCCGCGCTTGACACTCGACCCTGCCGTTCGGGCGCCGGTCCCGCCGCCGCACGGGCTGCCTGACGACGCGAGTTTGGTGAGTGGCCCGGAGGTGCTCTTCCACGTGCCGGTGCCACCAACGGCGGACGTCGCCGGGACGAACGCGCGCGCTTTCTTTTCTTCGTCGTGGCGGGAGAGGCCGGTCTTGGTGGTGCCCTGGAACGTGACGGAGGCGGCGTGCTTCTTCGTGAGGCGAGACGTGAGCCGTGAGAACGTCTTCTGGAAGCCGCCACTTGGCTTGGCGCTCGTCGCCGTGCTTTCCGGGAGCTCGGCCATGCTCGGGGAGTCGGTCGCCTCACGCCGCAGCAGCAGCTGGATGCACGGAAGTGTCTGCGCCCTGCGAAAATCCACACGAACACCAGCCTCATCAACTGAGCCGACGGCAGCCCCAAGCACAAGAGGTGTTCCCACACTTTACACCACCACCGCAGGTGATCTCACAATGAACACCCACAGGCTGTTCCTGCAAGGTGGGCAGTTCCCATGTAACGACACATCAATTTAAATTATAGCAGAACATTGTACACGAGAGAAGCGATTACTTAAAATGCGTGCCAATGAATTCCTAACAATATGATAAGTGTGATGTAAGGGAACGAAGCAAAAACATACAAATGAGATTTTAAAAAATGTCTACAAAACACGATAAAACGTGACGAAAAGTGGAACATATTCATCAAATCGGGTCTGGACATCGTTAAACGTCACCAAAGCACCAGAGCAGCTAACGAATTGTCACGCGCTCGGCAGGCCACACCGCCTCTTACAGGGGGTTTACCCGAAACCCGACGGCTGGAAGCATTGCGCGAGCGACGGCGCGCCCGTGTGCCCACCTTCCCGCCCGCCAGCGGGCCAGGTCGAGCGTGGCCGTGTAGAGCACGTCCACCAGCGCCACGGAGCGCTCGGGATCGAGCCAGCGGCGCAGCAGTGACATGGTGGCTGGGTCCTCCTTCACGCACCTGCGTGCACCAGCGCGACGCGCCGCGGTCACCGTTGGGATCGCCGCGACCGCGCCTCGTAACAATAATAATAATAATAGCTTTTCACCCGAGGGTCACAAAGTGCTTCACAGAGCTGTGGCGAAAACGGCACGTCAACAACTATGGCACCAGAACGGAAAATCAGCAGCAACATTTTTTGGGGATTTTTTTTTAATATACACATCGTTGCAGAAGAATACGCAAAACACGATCAGACTTCAACTATAATTTTAATATGCTAAATTATCAGTGAATAAAATACATATATTGGGAAATGATTTCATTTTACATTTATCGTATAATAATAAAAGCATTTTTCGAGCGTTCGTCACCCCAGGGCCATAAAGTGCTACACAGAACTTCCGAGAGATCGGCAAATCATCAACGAGACAAGAACGGCAAATCAGCAACAACTTTTTCTTTTATATTAATCCGAGCTGTGGGAAGTACGGTAATCCAACACCACCAGGACAGCCCAACCAGACAATGCACATGTAGTGCGAATGTAACTTGCCGCATAGGTTTGTGAATCGAGATCACCGGCTGCCCTGGATAATACTATATGTGCGTTAGTAAAATAGTCGCCATCTGCATGTGTCTGTTGGTGGGTGTCCTAGAGGGAGTGACCGTGTCTACTGGTGTGTTTGCGTACGTGTCCGCTGATCCAACAGCACTTGCCCTACGTTTGATAAAGACTATACTGGGGATCTTTGCCTTTGTTGGTGCTGAAGTTTATAAGGCTATTTTTATTCATTATTATATAGTAGACACCCCTATCCAGGGGGACTTGCATCATCGAGGTGTGAGAAAACAGCAGAGGCGTGGGGAAGGCAGCCATGCATGCAGCCGGCGCCAACATTTGCCAGACACTGCATATCCCGGCTGACAAGAGCGCGCAAGGTGGGGGAACACCAAGGATGTGACGCCAGCACATCGCAGGGCACACGTCTTGGCGCAATTCACTCAGCTTGCCAATTAACCTGGGCAGCAGTGTGTCTGCTACACACGGTTGAATGCGCTGCCCGAGAGTGGCGACAGCGGTGTTAGGCTGGCTCTCAGCAGTCATCGCCTCACCAGGTGGATGGCACCTGGACGACAATCTTGTCGCCCTCCTGGCTGATCTGAGGTGTGTACGCCTCCCGGTTTTCCACCTCGGCTGTGTCCACCACAACCTGCAAAACACACACGCGCATGCCAAGGGGAAGCACACATGAGCACATATCTACTCACACGCACATGGGAGGAAACACACAGGCGTAACATTGGGAATAACAAAAGTCATCTGAGTTGAAAGATGCTGCACCGGACAGACAGACGTGGAGAAAAGCTACAAGGAGACATCAGTGAAGGAGATGTTTGTGGCCAAAAAGACCAAGGGATTAAGAAGCTCACCAGCCCAGCCTGTCCGAACAATAGCTGCACAGCTGTCTTGCAGGCTCCGCGCCACACCGAGGGGCACACGTGTCCCAGGGTTTCGTGTTCCAGCTTCTCCTCGGCTGCCAGTGTCTTGTCTCCAGCGTCGCTAACTACCGCCATGAGAGCTCCGTTGGTCCCGGTCACCCTCTCATCCAAGCTGAGTGTGCCACCAGACACGTTTTTTTCAGCGCTACCAGAGTCACCGGTGCCATCGCGTTGCTTTGGGCTTCGCGGCGTCGTTACGCCCAACACTTCCTTCAAAAACGTCCGCATGGCTTGCTGCAACGCACGTAAAAGAAATGATGGTGGTGGACTTTACACGTGGTTGGGGATGTTTCAGGGGTTATGAGTGTTGAGCCAGCACCACTGAGAGGCCAGGTTTGAATCTGATTCACAAACCCATTCACCCAGCCACCCATTCACTCAGCCACCGACACACCAATCCACCCAGCTACACTACCCTCATCTAACCAGCCACCCAGAAAGCCACACGTTTAAGCAACCACTTAGCCAGACACCCACCAAGCTGCTGGCAACCTACGGCACAGCTCGTACCATCTTGGCGGCCAGGTTGTCAGTGGTGGCGAGGCTGCTGGACGGCACGCCTTTGAGGTGCGCACTGCCGATCTGCAGCGACACGGTGGGCAGCTCGAGGGCCACCAGGGCCTCCGACAGGCGGCGCATCCCAGCCTGCTGGGCCTCCGCCTCGATGCAGCAGTCCTGGCAGGACAACTATGATCAATCCACTGCCGCATAAAGTCCTTACTAAGCCATCTCCAGTCCTTAGCGTTTTAACAATACAATACGAGTCGATTTCGTCACTTTATTTTTGCGGTGGCCATATTTTTCGGCATATCCCTCCATTGGATGCTGCTGCCAATGTTAACACTCAAACGACCATGTCCTGTCCAAAGCTCACTTACTCTTATTTGCAGTTTCCTCTGTAAGAGGGTTATTAAAGCATTGTCAAATCAAAGGTCTCTCCAAATTCAACGAGCACCGACATAAACTCAGTCCATTACTTTCCGAATGCGCACGAAAGACAAAAGTCTGTTGTGTGGCTGTTTGTGATGTTTTTCCGTAGCAGTGTTGTCAGTGTTGTTGTAGTCCTGGTTGACGGTTACGGTAGTGTTGCGGTGTATCTGCGGTTCGACCGCTGCACGGGTCTCCGCTCACCTGCAGTACCTCCTCGGTGTGCGCACGGCTAAGGTGGAACCCGGCCTTCACGCAGAACTCGGTCTGGGGCAGCCTCTCTAGAGCCTGCACGTACGACTGCACAACGGCACAACGGACCGGACAACCACCGCAAACGGCAACATTGGCACTACCGCAATCGCAACCACCACAACCAACGCAACCACTACCACCACGCACCAATTCAAACTGCCACAATCACCGACTTCAAGCACCACCAGCACAAGGGCCATCAACATCACCATCACTACCGTTATCCCTACCATTAGCACAATAATCAGACATATATAAGAGTAATTTAAATTAGCAAACAATATCGTTTTAGGTTAACAATACACGTCCATTACATATTGGTCTGTCCGCGTTAAAGCACCATCTACACATCCCATCAGGCACACAAATCAACATCTCTCTGTTAGGCGCAGCATTAGACTATAACTAAGGATAAAAAAATACCCCATGAAAATAAAGGTGACGCGCGAATGAAAAGCAACGGCGCAACAACAACTGTGGTGGAGCACGCAAGTCCACCGCAGCACGGCGCGAGTTCACCGCGGCGCGAGTCCACCGCGACGCGAGTCCACCACAGCGTGGCACGAGTTCACCGCGGCGCGAGTGCACCGCAACGCGAGATCACCGCGGCGCGAGTGCACCGCGGCGCGAGTGCACCGCGGCGCGAGTGCACCGCGGCGCGAGTGCACCGCGGCGCGAGTGCACCGCGGCGCGAGTGCACCGCGGCGCGAGTTCACCGCGGCGCGAGTTCACCGCGGCGCAAGTCCACCGCGACGCGAGTCCACCACAGCGTGGCACGAGTTCACCGCGGCGCGAGTGCACCGCAACGCGAGATCACCGCGGCGCGTGTGCGCCGCGGCGCGAGCGCACCGCGACGCGAGTGCACCGCAACGCGAGATCACCGCGGCGCGTGCCCCCCGCGGTCAAGTCACCTGCAGCGCGTGGTCCACTCGGCTGTTGAGCTCGCGTAGCTGCGCCTCTGCTACATGGTTTCCCTGGCAGCAGAAGAGCTTCTGCACCTCGCAACCCACGAGCGTGCCGTCCGGGGCCCGCCCGCGGAGCGCCGCTGTGGCCTGGGCGCGTGCGCACACGCCACGCACGCACACACGCACGGTGGGGTTGGTGAACCACATTGTCTCCGCACGCTTACATGCACGCATGAACACCCACTTGGACAAGGTGCGTGCTTGTGAATTTCGCAAACACCGTGTTCGTACTCACACAAACGATCCCCGCAGTACAGTCGTAAAAAAACCTCTGGGGAACGTGCTGTTAGCAGGCACCCACAATGGCTGGCACAGTGTACGAGGATGGTGTGGGCGACATGATGAGTCGTGCTGCTGCTTCACAGCAAGAAGGTCCCAGGTTCGATTCCCTGCTCGGGTCCCCTCTGTGTGGAATTTGCATTTCTGCCCGTGTCCGTGTGGGGTTTTACCGGGTACACAGGTTTTCTCCCACGGTCCAAAGGCAAGCTGCCTAGGTTAACGTTCTTGACAAACCTTTCCCTTCTGTACAACTGTTAAATAGAGGTACATCGCTCAATGGCTCCTTCCAGCTCAAATAAAAACTGACTTAACGAGCACGTGGCGATGTGGCCAGCATCGCAATCAACCGTTTTGTCTCTCCACAGATGTACGCGAAGGGGAAACAGACATAGAGAAGTGGCGACACCTTGAGGACGCCTCCATCCGGGAGTGCAATCACTCATGCCTGGTACTGGTGTTGATGGAACTCAATTTGAAAAGCAGTTGTATCAGCGGCGCCCAAGCCGTACACGTGGACACCATCGCCGCCAGCCACCACACACCTGCACAGCCTGGCGCCAAGTCTGCAGGGCGTCGCGCTGCTCAGTGTCAGGGTCAGGGAGCGTCCGGCCGGCGTCCGGCGCCAGCAGGTCGCCAGCGAGCTCGTGGCCCAGCGCTCGCGCCACGGGCAACAGCGTCTTGACGCCCTGAGAGAGCACGCTGCACTGCAGCTGCACCAGCATCGAGAGGCAGGAGCCCATAACCTGGCATGGAATAACCAGCGTCAACGACACAGCAAACGTCACAGCACATCAGCGGTGCCGAAGGTATGTCGGCAGGTAAAAACAATAAGACGTCAAAGAGCTAAGCTGGACCCGCTCAGGTCCTGGATCGGATGCACACAAATGCCTATGATTAATTTGGGTACGCAAGTGTAGTGTGTTAGTGTATAAATGTAAATTGTCGTAATGTAAATGCAGTATTCTTTAAAAAGGGGATTGTTTCCAGTACGCTGGACACTCCTTGTACTGGACTTTCCTTCCAAACGAGTTTGGTTTAGTGTGGTTTTAAGAGAAACTATCACGGTGCCAACGGAAAACAATCATGTCACAAGTTAAAATCCTAGTCAATAAAATGTGCCGGTCTTTGTGAGAAAGTTAATAGCAGCTGCCATATGGATACACGTGCCTCCGCCACAGGACTGTGGAATTTCTACCACTAGCTGTGCAGAGTCATGAAAAGGAGATCAGCACTTCCTGCATGGTCACTGGAGTAGGAAATCACTCTCTATTTTGACCCCAAATGACCACGAAGCACTGTGATGGCACCGCGCCCACACCTGTAAGTCCTGCCTCCCCTTCTCCGTGCCGTCACCCGGCGCTGCCGGTCTCAGTCCCTTGGCGCTGTCGGAGACCTCGGCGCGCACGAGCGCTGCCAGCGCCCCGACCGTGCTCCGCACCGCCTCCTGCGCGTCCGCAAACCCGGCAGCCGCCTCGCCGAGCGGAGTCCCGTCCAGCGCGCGGCCAAATGAGGCGGCCACGCGCGACCCCGCAGTGCAGCACATGGCCAGCGCGTCCAAGTACGAGTGTACCTCCTCCGCCACCATGTGCGGGCGTGTGGGGCCCGTGGGGGATGTTGCCGGTGCGGCTGCTGCTGTCAGCGATGGTGCCGCGGTTACAGTGGTGGTGGAGGCGACGGCGGCTGCTGCTGCCGCCACGGAAGCATACGAGGGCCAGTCGGTGAGGGTTTGTTGACTCCCACTGACGGCGGCCTTTCGCGGAGGCCCTCCAAGCAAAATCGGCGGCTTCATGGCTTCCATTGGACCAGCCTTGTCCTAAGTGCCGAGTAAAAGGTGGACAGATGCCGTTTAAAAATGTTAATTTGACGTGGCATGGCTGGATAAAAAGCTGTCGAAAATGTCGTGTTGTCGAGTACAAAAAGATGTTGCAAAACTTCCTGATCAGATGTGTAACTTGAGATATACGCAACAGTGGGCTTGACCAAAAAATACAGCTCCTCGGGATCATGGCCGGTGATCAAGAATGACGATAACCAGGGGGAAAACTGCCTCCTCTAACCATTGCCATCGATTACGGTTTCACAATGCATCACTCTGGTTCCTTTACACGACCCAATAATCGCTAAGCAGTGAACATTCTCTCAGATGTATTCCCCCCCACTGGCTGCCACTGGTCTCGACTATCAGCCATCAACCCTTCTATCAAGATGTATATGTAGCATGCAATGGAGTCATACCATGCTGTTCAAAGAGAGAATCGATTCATGAACCACACTGTGATCCTGCAGCTCAACAACTTCACAGGTGCTGTGGGCAAGGTATGAATCTTTTGAATCCCTAAACACAAGTATGGTACCAATGAAATCCATTTTTGGGTCAGGTCACGTAGAAAATTATAAATTATAAAATAGTGTCGTTTAACCCTCCACCACCCGACACGGCAAATTAGCAAGGGGTTGTCACGTTGAACAGAAAACGCGCCAATTCCTTTACTCTCTCAGCACACCGGTGTGTTGGCGCGTTTTCTGTTCAACGTGACAACCCCTTGCTGATTGGCCGTGTCGGGTGGTGGAGGGTTAAGCGACACTATTTTATAATTTATAATTTTCTATGTGACCTGACCCAAAAAATGGATTTCATTGATAATACTGGTCACGAAAGCCTTCTAATTAAACTAACAAGTATGGTACGATGTCACATATCCAAATGTCACATACTTATTTGCTACTCCCAACCCACTGCAGTGCTTGTACATGGTGGGTGTAATTCACGAATGTAATTTTTCACTTACTCCTAAAGTAGAGTAACACATTGCCCCGTGTCTAAAACAGTTTGTACTTCTTTGCACAGTAACTGGTTTGTGCCCGTGAAAACTGTCGTTTTGTGTAAATGTTCACATATCCGATATTTTTACGTCCACCTATACCACAGCTCTCAGGATTGGACACATGATGCACTGCAAAGAAATCACCATCTGAGCAACAAGTTTAGGTCGTGAAGGCCATCTCAGGTGAGTTGCCTGGGGAGTGTGAATCGAGCAAGTGAGCTTGCGAGACAGTCACGGACGAAGGTGGCAGTGAGGAGGCTACCAGGGAGTCAGTCACCCGTGAGTGGAGGTGATGGCCCAGGATCAGCGGCTGCGCGACCCGGCCCGGCTATGCCGCGGCATGGCCCAAAGCCGTCCGTGCGGCTCCTGGCCGTCTCACACACGGCCGCCCAACAGCTGCTACTGCTGCGTTTGTCCAGGAAGGGGAAAAACACACACACACACACACACCGACCATCAGTGTCGATTTCCTGCTGTAAAGAGGAATTCTTCGCGAGTCTTTGTTTTCAGGACGCTCGCATATCCGCCCCGTTCGCTCATCTTTCCCTCAACATTCCTCGGCACAGTTCATAATACAACAACAGCAGAGCTAATGCGGGTTTCTCTTAAGCAGTACACGGAGCAGTGATATGTGGTGACGTTTAGACCCGCCAGTCTCAACCAGTGGGTCATGATTCATCAGTGGGCCACGAGCGCCCAACTGGTGGTCCGTGGAGCCCCAAGTGGGCCTTGAGGTGGAAACAATTGAGCAACCCCTCGTTTAGACAATACATAAATCCAAGCAACCCGACCCTGCGGACGAGCCTCAACAAGTGAAATACAGAAATCATTGCCCAACAGGCCAACAGGCTGATAGACAAAAAATTGTGTTTTTATGTAGAAAATTGGACTTCGGTCTGTTAGTTTGGAAATGCAGAAGATCACGCACGTTCCATTAGGCACCCAAATGACGAATGTGTTAAATATCTGTGACATTTGTGCTTTTGCACAACTGCCAATGCAATATCACAAGATTATTTGCGAATCAACTCGTGTTCTATCGCTCCACTCGAAGTTACAGTGGCCAGGTGAAGCTCACCTCCTATCAAAACACATATTTATTTTTAAACCCTTTCCAAAGTTCCAAGATATGCAAGTCCCCCTATTTGTAGGTCATCTCGTAGCCCGTTACCTCACATAGTATTTCAAAATAGCTTTCAAAAAGCACAAACATGCACGTTTGCTATTATTTCACCTGAAGGTGTAAAACGCGTGGTTATGACGATTAATACATAAACACATTATTCACGGTACACGTTTTTCCCCAAATATTTAAACTCACGTAACCGGCCGGCCATGTGTTGTCACGGTATTAAGAAACGTCCCTCGCAAACGCTTCCACAGAGCAGTCGTGTCACGCATTGTTTGCGAGAGGCCTCTGCAGGGCATCACAGAACAACTTCTGTGCAGCGCGTTGTGACCCTCGGGTGAAAAGCGCTCTAGAAATGCAAGGATTACGATTAACTTCATCTGCAATCTGCTGGCGGTGTTCAGAATCACTCTGATCTCCGAAGCGGGTGGTTGTTGAGCGGGAGGAAGGCTGCCTGGGGGCCACCAGGCGGAGGAGTCCTCGGGGGCTTGGGAAGTCGCCAGGGGTCCACGACCGAATTGCAACAGATTCGTGATGTTGTTGCGGATCTTTTGAGCGTCATTGCCTCGTGCACGCAGTGAGACGCCGCAGTTTCTTCCCTCGCGAAACGAGATCCTCCGGAACGTACATGAACGCACATCACAATGTTGCATCAACCCTCGTGACAACGAGACATCAGTCCTCGGCGAGGCTTTCCTGGCTAAACAAGCGGCTGTTGTCGCAAATGTCCGTCAATCACACACGGCGGTGGAGCGTCTCTCACTGCCAACAATGTCCACTCCGCAGCAATCCGACTCAAATCACAGCGGCATCCTCCTCCCGAGCTCTGCGAAGGCAAGCGAAACGTAGCGAGCAGAGACGACGGAGCCGCGTTCACCACCGCCCGCGTCACACTTGAGAAGCCACTCTAACCACCGGCAGGCGAAACCCAGGCAGAAAACTTAGGAGGCGACGGCCGAGGCGACTGCCGAGTCGACGGCCTCATCCTTCCTCCTCC